>ML685849.1:9472267-9510259 GCA_007922175.1 Pelusios castaneus | reverse complement strand
CGAAGTGGGATCTTCTCCCACGAAAGCTCATGCGATAAATAAATCTGTTAGTCTTTAAAAGTGCCACAGGACTCTGATGTAGTAACACGGTGAACCAAGGAGTTTTCTTAGGATCAGGTCATTCTGATATGTGTATTATAGGTTGGTTTTTTTGAGGGGAGGGGTTGGTTTTTTTTTTAAAAGCCCGCATTTTAAATTGAAGTGTATTTTTCAGAATAAATATTTTTATTGTATATTTACTAAAGGTACTGGAAAAATGTATGGTTTGAGTCTTTAGTTTGAATATATTACCTCAAATAGTAAAATATTGTCACAAGCATGAAAACAGAGGTATGTTATGGTATCTATTTCACATCCCTATTTATAAATGGCCATCTATAAATCTGTTTGGAGTACCTCTATTATCAGTTACATCACTCCTTTTCTTCACCATTAGTACAGCATTTTAACCAAGAAAAGATCTCTCCATTGATAATTAAGATTTAGTTCAATTGATTGCTTATTTGTGTTATTTTTAATATCCATTTTACAAGTTGTGAACTTCAATAGGTTGTAGCTATTTCCAGAGTAGAGCCATAATGAATTATATGTCAAACAGGGTGACATGACAGTTTGAGACACCTGCAATTGTGCTGCATATATGGATTGCTCTGCAGTATGAATGTATAAGACCTATAAGCATTAATCTTTTCAGTAAGATTATTAACACAAACTGACATCCCAGTCTTTGTACGTCTGTAAGCAATGCTAACAAGTAGCAATAATGACAGGCTGAATTGCCCCCTTACACACAGGAGTTCCCATTGAAGTCAAGTCTTATTGGGACTGGTGTGAGAAAAGACTGCGAGATTTGGCCCAAACTTAGCCATTTCAATTGTATATTTTCATCCTACATCTGTTTTCCTTCCTTGGAGATTGGATTTTTTTTTAATGGGCCCAGTGGAATTTGGGAATTCAGATATTTTATCTTGGCAGCTTTCCATGCTTGTCTGCCCTGAAATTGCTGTCCATTAACCTCTTTCTACTAAATTCTAAGTAATTCTGAATATTGCCCCAGAGAATCAAACCAACCAACTAATAGACTTCCCTTCCCAATGTGAAGCCTGAGACTGTAAGCCAGACTGTTTAAAATCCAAGCTTTAGTCTAGAGTTAAATCGAATGCCCAAAGGTAAGGGCTACAGCAATAATGCTGACATGCTCAGACATAGAAGAATTTCTTCCATAATAACTAAACAATCAGATCTTTTTGTCTAAGCCTGAGAGAATATAGATAACCCATTCAATAAATAATGAAACCAATATATTACACAGCTTTATTTCCTATTCTAAACTTCTACTTCGGGTGTTTCTGTAATCTCAGTTTGCAAATATTGTGCTGAATTAAACATTTGCACTTCAGTTCCTCATAAAAAATAACAAGGTAAGGGAACTCACACGTGTAATTAATACAAGTTCAGTAATGGCGTATACATAACAACAATTGCATCTGGTATATTTTTTTTCCTGTAGCTGGCAATGAGTGGGAATGTAGAAAAAGTAGATTTTGCATTCAGTTAAATGCCAGATAATAGTTAAACACATTGTGTTTCCCTCTTGATTGCCAAATAGCTCATTTCCTTCTAAACAGTCCCTTATGTTGCACGTGCATAAAGATACATGGAAAGAGGTCAGGTTGGAAGCAAGTATGAGCTTTCCTAACAACGGAGTTAGCAGACCGAAACAGAATGAACGTTTTACGCTGAGTCCACTTGCTAACTCTGTAAAGGTGGGCACTTGAATAAGAGTGGAGGAATCATCTCTCAGAATTTGGAGAGAGAAAGATTGATTCAGTCTGTCAGGGTTATGTCCTATAGAAATGCCCTGGTTCTTTCACTCTGCCCAACACCAAACAACAAACAAATGTGGCGCTGTGTACAAAAACTCCAGATGTGTTATGAACTAAGGATACGATTTAAAGTCACTTGTTTCTCAGAGTGAACGTAAGGACTAGATACCAATTATTCCATAGTTGAAATGCAAAAGATATCATGTGTGGAAAGCAATGCTGGAAAAACAAAAGAAACAATTCACATTTCAGCAAATACCAAAATGCAATGAGATTTGAAATGAAACTGTAGATTTTAAGCAATTGGGCAGTAGTGAGAATTTTTACATGGTCTATAAAACTGAAGAAGTTGTGCAGTAAAAATGATCCATCTTACTCAGGTAATTAAATATCTTCAGTCCAATCAGTCACATCAGTCCAGAGTGAACTGTGACCAGCAAATACTGAACCAAGTTTTCAACTTCAGAAAAATTGAAATGTGTGATAGGATATCCCCCCTGGGCAATTCATTGGAACCCTTTGTATCTGTTACAGTATTCACAACATCGAGTGCAGCCAGCCATAGCATAGTCCTGTTTCATGGAATGTGTATTGCAGATGTTTGAACGGCATTAACAAATGGAGGTCTAAAAGCCTTCTGTTTAACAAGCTGTATTCAAAAGCTATTTAAATCATGATTGATAACGGATATATTTTAAATTCCTTTTAATTCTGCCTCTAATGATCTACATATGGTTTATTTGTAGACCTACTTTACTTACAAAATGAAACCTACTGGAACGCCATTATATGGCCTTGAATGAAATAATCTATTTCCTCATAATCCCTTGAACAAAGGAAATAAAGACAACCTTTGAAAAATATGTCACCTACATACATATCAAGAGGAATCTCCAGTTAATTTATAGGAAACACAAGGGTTTGCCATTACTTCTTTATTATTCTCATGTAGGAGAATACATGCTATAGTATTCAGAATGCTTCCTGTGTTACAGATGAGTTTATGAATGCTTTAACTGATCTTGGAAATACCTGAAAGTAAGCCAAATGCTCTTGAAGAGTGCTGGAAATAGTCCATCAGCAACTGGACCATAATACAGTATGACTAATGCCAAAAAAAAAGGGCAAAAAATCCCCAACATAAGCTGGAGTGGTGTGCCAATGTTCCAAAATGAAGCAAGCTGTATGAAACATTTAGTGTGTTTTTCTGAGCAGTGGTGTCAAATTGAGATCTCTTTTCAAACAAATTAGACTATGGAAACCAAGGGGATTCAGGTTTTTTCCATGAAAGCAAATTATTTACAAGCAAATAGTGAAATGTAGAGCACATCAGACTTTCAAAGCGTCCATTTTACAGCAGGAAACTCCCTGAAGAAATCTTAGATAAAAGACTGAATGTTTATTGGAAAATATCTGATTCACCAAAGGTTCATATCCTTTCTGGAAGAGGCAACCCTGGGAAAGCCCCCAGGAAAACAAATGGTTCCTATCCAGTGACCTATCCATGGTCTTGCAGTATGTTCTCCTCCTCAGTCAGTCTCTTTCCTCTGTCATACTACTATTGGTTCATTGCCAATGCCACGTGACTCAGGTCAGTGTGGCTAGCTGGGAATTACCCCAGCAAAGGTACAATACACATGTGGCACTGAGTTTTGGACTCAACCTTCTTTCAGATCTGCTGATGTAGGTGGAAAGGGGTCATTGAGAGTGTATTAGCTGGGTTTTCTGACTTTGGATAGACTCAGTTGTAGATTGGTTTCTTGGTGGCAAAGCAGATGGGACATAATTTGGAGCAGCCTGATTCTTCTCTAACCTACACTGGGGGCCAAATCAGGCTTTGTCCAGTACCAGAACTGGATTCCTACAGCGATGATATAGGATACCTCTGCCCACATTTTTGGGGTTGTGTGCCAAGGAAAGCTTGGATGGCTCTGAGAATTGAGTCCAAGATTGGATGTATAGTTAGGTATTGAATGATTCAGAGACATTTAAAGGAAGTATAAGAATCTTGCATGTGATATGTGGTGCATTGGGGATCCAGTAAGGCATTGGAGTGGATGTTGTATATGGTTTAAAAAAGGAGTTTGATAGCATGTTGGACAGATTGCAGAGAGTGAGGTAAGTATACTGAGCAGTGGAGAGATTTCAAAAGCTGAGGTGGGGTATGGTATGGGAACCTACAAGCAATTTATCATTTGGAAAGGAAGGGGTGGATATTTGAGATAAAGTGTGACAAGATTTAACCCCAGCCTGAAGTTGGGGAAAAAAGGAGAAGGCAGAGTAGAAATATTAGCTACAGTCATGGAGAATGGTTGTAGTGGAAAGTTTCAGAAGAAAAAATACGTTTTGGCTATGTTCAGTCTGAGATGATAAAACATTCAAGTTGAGGCACTAGGGAAAGAAAGCATGAGAGATCTGAGACTGAAATGTAAGGGCAGAACAAATTTGAAGAAAAGTATTTGAAATAACTACTGTAATTTCTTCTTTTGTGGCCTTTGAGTCTCCTCTTATTTACTTGCATCTGTTCAAAACTGGATGCCAATAGCATATTCTACTCCTACCATTCTGAACACATCACCTCTTTCCTGGCTTCCCCTTTACTTTCTCATCAAAGTTAAACTACTCATCCTCATATTCAGTGATCTGTTAGAGTACTAACCCTACCTGTGTTTCTAAACTCATCTTTTCCCACATTCCAGTCTTCTCAATGACCCCTTTCTTTTCTATCCTTTTCCCGCACTTACCACATCTTCTGTCACATTGCACTGTACTTTTGGAATGCGTGTATGTTGTAGAACACTAAATGATTACTCCGTTTGCAATCAAATTGAAATGCACTTCTTCTACAAAGCCCACTAACGACAATATATTTAAGAAAGAAATATATACCATAATACTTTAAAAACCTCATGGCTACACTGCTTTGTGGTTGTGCCATCATCTGGCCATTCAATGTGGTATGCAGCTTAACTGTTCTGTCTTCTAATAGAGAATGTGAGCCTATCTTCCCTGGAATGTTGTACAAAAAGATAACTCACTAGCAGTGACTAGAAATTTCCTTGATTTCCACTATGAATGCCGGTAAATTATAGCACGTGGACATTGAAAGAGGATGTGAAAGTAATGTTGTGGTGATGTGTTTGTATCTGTCTTGTGTCTGGGGAGAGAAACCATATCCATTGCTCTCAACATACCAACCAGTCAATGTGTTCCACGATATGGGACAAAGAACCCAAATATGAGGCACCTTCTTTCAATATGCATAAATGGCACTACATTTCACATAGAATACTGAGAGAAAAAGGAATTAAGTAACTGTATTAATAAAATAATTTAAGAAACAGCTAACGTCTCCTGGATGGGGTTCTTTGTCCCCTTTTCTCTTTATATATTTTTTCAAATTCTTTTAAAAATTCATGGTTCCTTTAATTCATTCTTTTCATTGATAGTTTCCTTGGCTATGTCTACACTGGCAATTTAAATCGACTTAAGGAGTCTTAAGTCGACTTAAATTAAGCCACGTCCACACTAGGCTTTCATTAAGTCGACTTAAGAAAGTCCTTAAGTTGACTTAATGAAAGCTTAAATCAACTTTGTTACTACCACTCATTAGGTCGACTTAACCTTTAAGTTGACTCCTTAAGTTGGCTTAAGGATGGTGTGGACATGGAGTAACTGGTAAGTCGACTTTATTAAGTCGACTTAAGATTGGTTAGATCGACTTAACAAAGTGCACTAAGTTGACTTAAAGCCAAGTCAATTTAGTCCACTTTGTTAAGTCGACTTTAATAAAGTCGACTTTAAGTCAACTTAAAGTCGACCTTATTAAGTCGACTTAACAAAGTCGACCTAACTTTTTCTAGTGTAGACATAGCCCTCGTGCCTTTCTTATTTCTGTTTCTCCTTTCTCCCTGCAGTTCTCTCATTTCTTGCTTCCACATATTTGATCCTTCTTTTCAGCCTGAAACGGACTCTTCATTGCACCATTCCACTCCCCATTGCTGTGTTGCTGCCTCCTGTTCTCTCTTCCTCTGCCTACTAGTCTACAGAACTCTGTATGAAGGGCTGGATATTACTATGGAGGCAGTAACTAGCTCAGCAGAAAAAGAAATTATGGGTGTCCTGGCTCCACTGAAGTCAATAGCAAAACTCCCATCGACTTTAATTGAAGAAGGACTTCATCCTATACATTACCAGGAGAAAAGCACTGGTATCTTTTGCAGGTATGCAGAACAAGAACTCACTGATTCCCTTGCTGGACTCCAAAGAGGAGAGTCTATGGCTATGTCTACACTAGAAATGTTAAGTTGACTCTGTAAAGTCGACTTAACAAGGTTGACTTATGTCAACTTAAAGTTGACCGTGTTAAGTCGACTTAGAGAGTCTACACTAGACTCTTAAGTCAACTTAGAGTCCACCTTGTTAAGGCTAGCGGACCCTTCCAGGGACAAGGGGAGCCCGGCTCCCCAGCAAGCAGGGAGCCATGGCTCCCCCAGGGACAAGGGAGCCACATGGGGCTCCCCAGCCAGGGCTCCAGTGGCGAGGGAATCCCCCACCGCCCTTGTTGCCGGGAAGCCACGGGTCCCGGAGAGAAGGGAGCCACAGCTCCCTTGTCCCCAGCCCTAGGTTGACTTAAGGAATTAAGTCAACCTAGGGCATCCACACCGGTTTTAGGTCTATTTAACAAATCGACTTAGTGGTTAAATCGACCTAAAGACCGGTAGTTATTAAGTCGACTTAAGAAAGCCCTTAAGTCGACTTAATGAAAGCCTGGTGTGTATGCAGCTTTGTTAGGTCGACTTAAGTGTCCTTAAGTCGACCTAACTTGCAAGTGTAGATGTACCCTATGAGCAGGTCTCTCCAATGTAGGAATTTAGGAGCCATCCAAGAATCTAAGACACAATGAAAAGTCAGATTTTCCATGACTGTTGGGAGTTCTAGGCAAATCAAACTCTATTGCCTCAGATATTTGTGATATTTGTTTTCAAATGTATATCTTGGTTACTATGTCTGACATTCTGGGTCAGGAGATGTTAGAAAGCAGGAACAAGAGCTGAGCACTTCAACGCTGGGCATTTCCAGTACGTAAAAGAGCATTTTAGCCAATAAGTAACTAGATTCCATTTGTACCACAGATGACCAATATAGGTCACATATTTCAGTTAGTTTATGAGAGACAGACATTTCCAAAGCTAGTACTCCTTCTCTCTGAGTCATCTGTACAAAGTGATTGTATTACTTTAATGAAATAATTTCTTAAACAGATTCAGGTCAATTGGTAAAATCTCTTTGTGTAGACATACTCTTAAATGGATTTGAATGCCTTATACTGATGTTGTTTGTCAATTCCTCACTAACCTAAGCCACCCTTAAACCTTATCCACTCAAAGAGGTTAGTTACATGGGTTACACTTTCCTCATGTAGACAAAGTCTGCTTTTCTGCATAAAAAGATGAAAAGCTTATAAAAGCAAGTCATGAACACAAAATTATCCCAGTAACATCTGATTCTGTTGCATAATTTTAGGATTTGTTTGTGGTTTATTTTGTAGCTAGGTGCTTTTACTGTTGAAATAGCATTATACGTTTACTTGGCACTTGGTGCCCTCTTTTTTGCTGGCTGAGAAGAATACGGTAGAGTAGCAGAAGAAGATGGCTGTATTTAGAAGCTGATGGCACGCAGAAAGTGCAATTATAGATAAAGATGACCTTTTATCTTTATACAACAGATTTAATCTAGAAGGATCCCAAAGAGTTTTGCAAATGGAAATCTATGGCAATCACTGAATTCTATTCTACTCTGAGGTAAAATGATGGAACTGTTTAACAGTGCAGAACAACACAACAGTTTGAGGTAGGAAATTAAGTTTGACACATTCAGTTAAATTATAGGATATTTAATAATCATACTGTTGTCAATGTCTATGTTTATTAAAATTCTCATCCAAAAGGCAGCACTTATACCCTAGTGTCCTCTAGCAATTGATTAGGCATTGATTAAAAAGGAAAAGGTACCACTTACTGAATTATCAGAACACCTTTCTTCATGAATTAGGCTTTCTACCAAGACCTCATTTTCCAGCTATTGCCAAACCCTTCTCAGCTGATGAGATGGCAACCTGAGGTGGTATTCCCAGAGGCATTATTAGCCTGTGCTCCATGTATCTGAATTTATTTCTTTCATCTGGGAAGATTATCCTGAAAGTGCAACTTCAGAATTATAATACAAGCAAATGAACACTTTTAAGACACACCAGATATCATTACATTTCCCGCTTTCCTGTTTCTTAGTAGGTTTACACACTGCATGCTCTGGTTTGGATATTTCATGACACCATGTTGATACCAGAGTCATTATTTAGTCAGTGAGCATTTAGGACAGGGACCAGGTCTCCATATATGCTTGTAACCTAGGACAGTGGAGTCCTAATCATGATTGGAGCCTCAGAACATTACTTCAATATAAATATTCAATAATAAGACTCCAAAGGTAAAGGAACCCTGTGGGAAACTAAAAAAGAGAGACATGTAAACCACAAAAGAATATTCAGTGCCTTGGATAACTGAAAAAAGGGTTAACCTTCTGGTCATTTATTCTTTTAAAAATCAACATCCAAGGGACACCAAAAAAGGATTTTCTCCCTGTTAGTAAATCATTTGGAAATAATTCTTCCTGGATTGTTAGGTGGAGAAATTAAGTCATATTTGGCTAACCTTAGTTTATTGTCAGGGTAACCTGCTGCTTTGGTCTTTCATGCTGTGTGTGTGTGTATGTACTTTCAAATTTCCAATGACAAGGATGATGTTGAGGATATGATCATTTCTTTACATCACACCAGGTGTTGTAAACTGATGTGGTCCAAAATGTTACTGAATGGTTAGATGCGATGCTTGATCTGGGAATTCTTTTTTTTTTAAAACATATTTCCAATACACACAGTTAAGACCTGCAAGATTTTTTCACAGAGTCTGACATTTGTGTTGTGGAAACCAGCCTTCCAATAATAACTGCATGAAATCATTTCAAAGTAACCTCCAATTATCTAGTCTATAATGAACAAAGAAAAGAGAGTTCTTTTTCCCTCACTTAGGAAAATCTAGAGTGTAAAAGATCTAACTAGGGTCTTTTAAAGAACAACCTATTCTCAGAGTCTTTTGTTATCTGGCAGCAATGAATTTGTGGAACAGTTTTTTCTTGATAGCTTTGTTATCAGGCTGAGAATTTAAGTTGAATGCTGCAGTATTGTACATTGTTCCAAAGGCTACATCAGACAGCAGAGATGATGTCAACTTTCCCTATACACCCACAGTTTTCTTACCATAAACAGCTCTAAATTATTTGTGATTTTATTTTAACTGGGTGGACTGTACTACATCAGACAAACATATTCCTATTCAGAGATATGCAGCATTCTCAATGATTAAGTAATAGAATTATAGAATCATAGGACTGGATGGGGCCTCAACAGGTCTTCTAGTCCAGTTTCCTGCACTCAACGCAGGACTCAGAATTATCAATATCCCTGACTGGTGTTTGTCCAACTTGCTCTTAAAAATCTCCAATGATGGAGATTCCACAACCTTGCTAGGCAATTTATTCCAGTGCTTAAGTATGCTAATAGTTTGGAAGATTTTCTAATGTGGAACCTAAGCCAGCTGTACTTTAATTTAAGTACATTGCTTCTTGTCTTATTCTCAGGGGTTAATCAGAACATTTTTCTCCCTTCTCATTGTAACATGCTTCTATGTACTTGACAATGTTATCATGTCCCCGGTCAGTCTTCTCTTCTCCAGATTAAACAAACCTAATTTTTTCAGTCTACTCTAAGACGTTTAAACATTTTTATTGCTTTTCTCTCAACTTTCTTTTTTATTTACATCTTTCCTGAAATATAGCACCCAGAACTGGATACAATACTCTAGCGGTGGCCAAATCGAAGTGTAGAGGGTGGAAGAATTACTTCTTGTGTCTTGCTTATAACACTCCTGCTAATACATCCTAGAATGAGGTTTTTTCGCAACTGTTGACTCAAATTTAGCTTGTGATCCACTGTGACCCCCAGATTCCTTTCCAAAGCACTCTTTCCTTGGTAGCCCTTTCTAATTTTGTATCAAGGATTGTTCCTTCCTATGTGGAGTAATTTGAATTTATCCTTATTGAATTTCAACTTATTTACTTCAGACTATTTCTCCACTCTGTCTAGATCATTTTGAATTTTAATCCTATCCTCCAAAGCTCTTGCAATGCCTCCCAGAATGATATTATCTGCAAACTTTATTAGTGTACTCTCTATGGCATTGTCTAAGTCATTGATATGCCCTTCCAGCCTCACTGTGAACCACTAATTACTACTCCCAAGGTATGGTTTTCCAACCAATTATGCATCCACCTTATCATAGCTCCACCTATGTTGTATTTCCCTGGTGGGTTTATGGGTAGATCATGGGTCATCTATTTCCCTAGTGGGTTTATGGATAGGACAATATCAAAGGCTTTACTAAAGTCAAGATATACTGCATCTATCACTTTCCCCCTAGCCACAAGACTTGTTACACCATCAAAGAGAGCTATTAGATTGGTTTATCTTTCTGGGTACTGAAATTAAAATGACTGGTTTATAATTTTGCAGATTGTCCTTATTCTCCTTGGCCAGTCCTCTGGAATTTCTCCCATCTTCTGTGACTTTTCAAAGATAATCTCTAATGACTCAGATATCTCCTCAGTCAGCTCCATGAGTATTCTAGAATGTATCTCATCGGGTGCTGCTGACTTGAAGACATCTAACTTGTCTGATAATTTTTAACTTGTGCTTTTCTTCTTTTAGCCTCTGATCCTACCTCATTTTCACTGGCTTTTACTATGCTAGATGTCCAATCGCTTCTAAACTTTTTGGTGAAAACTGAAACAAAAAAGTCATTAAGCACTTCTGTCATTTCCACATTTGTTTTCCTGCCCTTCTCAAGGAGTGGTTCCATCCTTTTCTTGATCTTCCTCTTGCTTCTAATGCATTTGTAGAATTTTCTTGGTTAGCCTTTATGTCTCTAAATAGTTTAATCTCATTTTGTGCTTTGGCCTTTCTAATTTTGTTCCTACATGCTTGTGTTCTTTGTTTATATTCATCCTTTGCAATTTTAATTAGTTTTCACTTTTTATAGGACTCCTTTTTTGAGTTTCATCTCACTGATGATCTCCTGGTTAAACCAGGGCAGTCTCTTGCCATACTTCCTATCTTTCTTATGCAGTGGGATAGTTTGCCTCTTTTGCCCTTAATAATGGCTCTTTGAAGAACTGCCAACTATCTTTAATTGTTTTCCCCTTAGACTTTCTTCCTATAAGATTTTTTCCCCCTCTTTTCCTTAGAATCATGAACTATATCAGCGGTTCCCAACCTTTTTCTTTATGTGGACCACAACATCATCGAAAGCTTTTGCAGACCACCATGAAAGTAAGTATTTAAAACATTTTTAACATAGCCTATGGCAGACAGGAGTCAAACTTGTATATCAAGGGGTATTAAAAGCACAGCTATTTCTAATAATATATTATGCTCACTCACAAACATATTGCACTCATAACAGTACAATTACCTGCAATAATTATCTTCTCCCCTCCTCCCCCATGGACCACCTCCAGTACCCTCACAAACCACCAGTGGTCCATGGACCACAGGTTGGGAACCACTGAACTATATCATTTCATGATCAATTTCACTTAGACGATCTTCCATTTTCAAATTCTCAACCAATTCCTGCCTATTTGTCAAAATCTAGAACAGACTCTCCCTTAGTAGCTTTCCTCATTTTCTGGGGGAAAAAATACCTCCAGTACATTCCAAGAACTTGCTGGATAATCTGTGCCCTCCTTTGTTATTTTTCCAATGGATACTGGGTAGCTGAAGTCTCCCATCACTACCAAGTCCTGTGGTTTGGATGATTTTGTTGGTTGTTTAAAAAGTGGTCTATGTAACCCTTCTGCCAACCCGAGGTGGTAGCAGTAATGGGCCAGTTTCTATAACGAGGGGTTCCTGTCAATGACACAACACCAAACTAGTTCAACCCCCCTCCCAGTCTCTTGGGAAAATTACACACTATTCCCTAGGCACGCTAAAAGGCAATACTTCCCCTCTTGCAAGCACAAGTCTGAGTGTAATATGTAAACCTTTTAATAATAATACAAAAATGTAAAAGGAAATATCAAAACCAACACTGATTTGGGAGAGACAAAATGCAGTGCAGGATTCACAAAACCAATAATCAGGACCCACCCCACCCCAGTGTAAGAAGGGCATGTCCTTCACTTCTCCCTTAGCCCCATACTGACCATCATAATTTTAGCATCCACCTCTCAGCCAATCCCCTTCAGTTGTCTTCTGCTGCCTCTGAGTCTCACTAAGTCCCATCTGCTGGATATCACCGTCAATAGGCATTGACCACTTGTGGCTCCTGCCAGCTGCTTCCACCAGCTGCTCACTGCTTCCACTAGCCACAGGCACCAACAACTGCTGGTCCCTTCAGTTAGCTTTCAACAGATCCCAGTTCTCTAGTGATTTCAACTCTTAGAGGATTTCAGGTCTTAGAGGATTTCAGCTCTCAGGACACATGAGTCATGTCCCTACTCAAAATAACAAAAAAGACCCCACAAGGAATCATTAGTTCTATATTTTAGCAATGGGATTGCAATTAGGCATTGCCTGTGACACAGCTTTTTACCAGAGCTCATGCAAGGACTTCACTTTTGCTTTAAAATACTGAAAACAGAGTCTGCCACTCTTCTGAGTTCTGTTTTGGTAACAGTGACTTTTCCAGCAGAGCGAGCTAAACACAGTTCATACTGCCAAAGCACATATACAATTAAAAGACATTTCATTGTTCCTTCAGTTAAAACAAAAGGGATTTGTAACCCAAACCCAGCCATACTAACAACTTTCCATCATGCCCATCATCTGGATGGGTTTATCCATATACAGTGAAATTATGCTAAGTACTTAATTATACTCATGCAAACACAAAGCCCATGAAAACAAGGTGACCCCTTTAGCTGACTGACAAGAGGAAATGCCTAGTCATTCAGACCTAGTTTAAATCCACAGTAGACCCTTACCATGAAATCACCCATGTTTTTTACCACTTTTATCTGTACACAGAGACTTTCAACAAGTCTCTCTCTTGTTTCCATCTCAACCTCAGTCCAGTCTACATTTTTGATATATAAGGCAACACCTCCTGCCTTTTCCCCTCCCTGTCCTCCCAAAGCTGTCTCTGTCCTTCTATACCAATATTTCAGTCATGTCTTTTATCCCACCTACTCTGTGATGCTAATTATGTCATAATTGTGTTTATTAACTAGTATATCTAGTACTTCTTGCTTATTCTCCATACTTCTCCAGGCATCATACTGATGTGAATTCTCCCCATGTTCTGCCTTGATTTTCCTGTCCATGCTATAATGGCCCATGCTCCCCTCAGATTCTGACCTTCTTTCAGGTCTCATGTTTTTGACTTACCTGTAGTCTTTTATCTTTCAATCCCATTAAACATAGTTTAAAGCCCTTCTCACTAGGTTAGCCAGTCTGTATCCAAATATGCTCTTCTCCTTCGTTGATAGGTAGAACCCATCTCTGCTTAGCATTCCTTCTTCCTCGAACAGTATCCCATGGTTAAGGAAACTGAAATCCTTCTGGCAACACAATCCTTGCAGCCAGGCATTCATTTCCAGGATGCCTCTCTCTCTGTCTAGGTCCCTACTCTTGACAAGAAAGAGCAAAAAAAAAAAAAAAAAAACACCTGTGTTCCCAGCTCCTTCACCCTCGTTCCCAAAGCCTTGCAATTACTTCTGATCTGCTCACAGTCATACCTCACACTATCATTAGTATCATGAGTAGCATGGGGTCATAGTCAGAGGGCTTTGACAATCCCTTTGTAACATCTTGGATATGGGCCCCTGGCAGGCAGCATATCACCTGGGAAGCTGTGTGAGGACAACAGATGTGTGCCTCCACCCCTTTCGAAGAGAGTCATCATCAACCACCATTACCCTACTTTTCCTCCTGGGAGTGGTGGCTGCTTTCCTTCCAAACTTGGGGTACAGAGCTTCTTTTCCTCTACTTTTTGAGGGCAATTCCTCATCACTCATTGTCAGGGCAGCATACCAGTTCTTTATCACCATGGTGGGTGTGTTGGGAGCAGGAGTGGAGCGCTGCCTTCTGCCAGAAACAGTGGTGTCCCTGGCACTGGGCACATGGGGCACGTGCCCCGAGTCCCAGTGCTAGTGCCTCAAGTCTGGCGGGGTCCCGGGGTACGGCTGCTGCTGACATGGCCAGTGGAGGCTGCACCTCGCTGAGGCCCCCGCTGGGGCCAGGCCAGTGACCCGGGCCACAGACGGCACCCCGCTGAGGCCCCCACAGGGCCATGCCAGAGATCCAGGGCACAGCTCGTGGTGGCAGTGCCCCGCTGCGGCTCCCATTGGGGCCAGACTGGTGATCTGGGCCACAGCTGGTGCCCCGCTGCAGCTCCTGCTGTGACCAGGCTGGTGATCTGGGGCATGCTGCGGCCCTCCTGCCAAGATCAGTGATCCTGGGCCCGGCTGCCGCTGGTGGGCTGCTGAGACCCCTGCTGGCAGCCCGTAGGTGATCCAGGGCCAAACTGCAGGTCGGCAGTGTCAGGAGCCTGATCCAGCCCCGCCCCCCGCCCCTCCAGCGGCCAGATTGGGCTGGGCCCTGAACCTATTTTGGGGGCAGCATCGCCCCTGGTGAGAGGTAACAAGCAGCTAGTGTCCTCCCTGTGACAGAGCCATATCACTTTTTCCTGGTGGTGGGATAGCAATCCTCCCTAGATGTAGAGCATCCTCAGCCTGGATGCCTCCATTTTACTACTCTCAATGAATTCCTTGTGTGCCTAGGTGCTCCTCAGACTAGCCACCTCCTTCTGTAGCTCCCCCTTCTGCTTACTGAGAGATTCCACTAGCAAACAGATTTAACACTCAACAGTTTCCCCATCCTGGCTTTCTGAGAGTGGGAAATGCAGGCCACAGTCTCTGCAAATCCACACCAGGATTTGCATAGAGGCACCCCTGGCTAGGTTCTCTGTCTGGGTACAGGTCCAGTGGGAATTATAAACTCACAAGAGCTCAGAAAGATTGTTGGGCATTACAACCTGTTCAACTGAGATTGGATTTAATCAGAACACTGGAATTAGCCTCTTTTTGATAAAGGGCCATAGCCATTCTAATCTGATGGAGAAGGTCATTTCGCACCCAGTTGTTTATGGAATACTTCATCTGGCAATGGAATTCCCTTGTAAACCTCCTCCTCCTGGCCTGTACAGCCTTTCTCTCATGAGCTTTAGATCTTTTTATTAATTGGGTCAATTGTTTTTTTTTATTGTCAGATGTCTTTATAATGTAAACAAATTCCAATCTATGGATACACTAGTATGTGTTCTTCACAGCTGGAAATGATTCATGGACTCACTCTCCATTTCTGATTCGTTTACTCAAAAGGTTGATGACACTATTCAGATGTCCTGAAGATCTTTATATCTCTAAGACAAATTGATAAATGAAGAAAGGGTTTTAGGGAGTTCAGCTTCTGCCTGCTTTGTATGGAGGAGACCAGATTCTGTGCTAGCTGTTTCATTTTCTTGGATCTTTTGTTAAAGGAAAATCTATATACTCTTTGGGATAGGGATTGTGCCTATTTCTCATTGTATACTGCCTGACACAGTGCTGTAATGAAATATTAAATGGACATTTATTACAACCTTGGATAAACTGAAAAAAGTTCCTTCTAATGAAATCTATTAGTAAGTTGAATAGATTTTTAAAGGAATTCTGGAAACTGCATCGTCTTAGTCATTTAAAACAAATGTGAATACAGATTCTACTACCAACACTATAATTATATTATTTTATTGACAATGTTACTAGCTTCAGTGATATCATATAACCTGCTTATTGCATGAAGGAGAGTATCTGCTTGGGAACTGTAAACCAGGAAGTGGATCTCTGACAGAAAATGTTTCTGATCCTGAATCCATTTGAATGGAACCTTGGGCATAAAGGACCTAATTCTGTTTTCAGGTACACACGTATCACCATGCAGGGAAACCTATTGACTTCAACTGAGTTGCACGTGAGTATGTAAGAGCAGAATTTAGCACAATGTGTCTAAGTTAATATTTGGAGTGTAGGGTATCATTCCACCAGAACCTCATGGAAACTGCATCCAGTACAATCACCAGTAAATTCTATAGGTTATGCTATCTTGACATCAACTTATTTAGCTAATTTGGAAGTTTTCACACAAAGCTGGATTTGAATTTTCAGGAAAGGAGTGGGGAATTCCTGCAAAAGGATACCTGTTGTACAATGATGCTTTGGAACTTCATGGAACTTATGATTTGCTGGCAGAGTTGGAACCTGGAGCTAGCTTATTTGGGTTCATTCTTACTGTTATTTCCATGTGAATCACCGGGTTCTATTGGCCCCTAATGCCCCTTCGAGTCACCTTCTAAATACAGAGGTAGACACTGGATTCTCACAGTAGGTTTAAACAGTGCTTTTTTTTTTTTGTAAAATAAAATAGGTGCCAATACTTGGGCAGGGACCTGGGGCCGGCGGCAGAGGCAGGAGCTGGAGCCTCATTGCTATGTAAAAAAGGTGCCGGTACTCAGTACCCCTGAGTACCATCACAAAAAAAGCCCTGGGTTTAAAAGAATAGGGCTGGAAACCTGAGTGTCATCTTCTGTTTTTCATTTGTTCTTAGATAACTGCAGAGCCTTCAAGCAAGTTTTTCCGCAGTGTGACGCTCTGTGTTTTAATGTTGGGTTCTAGCCAATTGCCAGACTTGCAGCATCTCAAAGAAACAGCCTGTGTAACAACACTCAGGCCCACAAACAGTACTGTCACGCATAGTGCCCACAAGATCTAGAAAACTGCTTCATTAAAAATAAATGTGAAAGTCATTTCCGTGTTAATTTGTGGAGCTCACTGATGAGGGATAACACCAAGAGGAAACAGCATAATAAGCACATTGGGTGGTTACCGTATTTTTCGGACCATAAGACGCACCTGACCATAAGACGCACCCAGTTTTTAGAGCAGAAAAACAAGAAAAAAATATTCTGAACCAAATAGTACCAGTAAACTAAATAGAAGAGAAAAGGAAGGGAAGAGAAAGGAAGGCAAAGAAGAGAAAAGGAAGGGAAGAGAAAAAGAAAGAGAGAAGGAAAGAAGAGGAAAGAAGGAAGAGAAAGAAGAAAGAGGAAGGAAAGAAGAGAAAGAAAGAAAAAAGGAAAGAAAAAGGAAGACAAAGAAGGAAAAAGAGAAAGGAAGAGAAAGAGAGGAAGAAAGAAAAAAGGAAGGCAAAGAGCAAGAAGGAAAGCAAAGGAGAGAAAGAAGGAAAGAAAAAGGAAGGAAGAGAAAGGGAGAGAAAGAAGGAAGGAAGAGAAAGGAAGAGAAAGAAAGAAAGAAAAAAGAAGGAAGAGAAAGAAGAAAGAGGAAGGAAAGAAGAGAAGGAAGAGAAAGGAAGGAAGGAAGCAAAGAAAGAAAGAAGAAAGAGAGAAAGAAAAAAGAGAAGGAAGGGAAAGGAAGGAAGCAAAGAAAGAAGGAAGGAAGAGGAAAGAAGAAAGAAGAAAGAAAGAAAGAAAAGCCAAGGCCCCTGGTGGGGGAGGACCCTACTGCGGCTCTGGGAAGCCGCCGGTGCGGCGGAGAAGACCCCAGCCCCGGAGGCTGATCCCGGCCCCGTGCTGGGAGGCCGAGGCCGTGGATTAGCCCGGCCCCGGCCCCTGGACGCCTTTGCAGCTCTGGCCAGGTAAGGGGGATAGTTTAGGAAGCTGGCGGGGAGCCGGGTGGGGGGCCAAGCAGGGGCCCGAGCTGGGAGGCGGGCGGGGGTCGAGCTGGGGGGGGGGTCCGAGCTGGGCGGGAGCCTGAGCTGGGAGCCGGGCGAGGGGCTGGGCGAGGTGCCGGGCGAGGGGCCGAGCTGGGGGCGCGGCCTGGGCGGGGAGCCGGGCCGGGGGCCGGGCGAGGGGCTCAGCAGGGAGGCGGGCGGGGGACGGGGCGGGGCGCGGGGCGGGGGGCCGGGCGAGGGGCTAAGCTGGGAGCCGGGCGAGGGACCGAACTGGGAGCCGGGCAGGGAGCCGGGCGAGGGACCGAACTGGGAGCCGGGCGGGGGGCCGAGCTGGGAGCCGGGCGGGAGGCCGGGCGGGGGGCCGAGCTGGGAGCCGGGCGGGAGGCCAAGCAGGGGCCCGAGCTGGGAGCCGGGCGAGGGACCGGGCGAGAGACCGAGCTGGGAGCCGGGCGGGAGGCCAGGCGAGGGGCTGAGCTGGGAGCCGGGTGAGGGACCGAGCTGGGAGCCGGGCGGGTGTGGGGTTGTGAACTGGGGGAGGGGCCTAGTGGCTTGGCCAGGGAGTGGGCTGGAGGGCTACAGCCCTGGATCTTTTTGCTATCCAGCAACGCCCCCTGGCGGGAACACTGCTTGCTGGACAGCATTCGGACTATAAGACGCACCCTCATTTTCCCCCCCACTTTTGGGGGGGAAAAAGTGCGTCTTATAGTCCGAAAAATACGGTATATCTGAATATAGCTTATCATTTTTTATACCTCAATCTCCTCCATTAAAATGCTCATAATGCCTCAGTATGGAGACTATCCTAGGCTACGTCTACACGTCTACGTCCATGGCTACACCAGACTTTAATTAGTTCAAATTAAGGGCTTCCTTAATTCAAACTAATACATTTGAATATGCTATTCGAAGTAAGGGTTAATTCGAACTAGTTAGTTTGAATTAACCAATGTGGCCATGTTAGTTTGAACTAATTGCTTAGTTCAAACTAACCGGCCCATTGAACTCAATGCAATTCGGTAATTCGAACTAAATTTTTCTAGTTTGAATTAAATTAATTCGAACTAACTAAAATTAGTTCGAATTAGTTAGTTCGAATTAACTAATTCGAACTAACTTTGGTAAGTGTAGACATAGCCCTAGAGAAGTTCCAAAGGGGTAGCCGTCTTAGTCTAGTTCAGCAAAACAAACAAGGAGTCTTGTGGAACTTAAACAAACAAACAAACAAACAAATTTGTTAATCTTTAAAAGGGCCACAAGCCTCCTTGGGTATGTCTACAGTGGAGGCTCTGTTAAGTTAATTTAACAAGGTAGACTATAAGTTGACTTAAAGTTGACCTTGTTAAGTAGACTTAAAGAGTCCACACTGAACACTCCAGTCGACTACCTGCATCCACATTGGCAGGTGCTAGGCCAACAGAGGAGTGGTGCTTTGTGGGTAGCCCTGGGAGGGGGCCTGGAGAACAATTAGGTTGATTTAAGGGCTTTCCTTGTCTACACTGGATTAAGTTGACTTAATAAGATCAATTTAAGCCTTAGGTCGACCGTAAGAGGTGGTGTTATTAAGTCGACTTAAGGAAGAGTTTAAGTCGACTTAATAAAAGCCCAATGTGGATGCAGGAATCTGTAGGTCGATTTAACCTTCCTTAAGTCGACCTAAGGCTCCAGTGTAGATGTACCCCTTGTTTGTTATCTTAGAGTAGGTTGTCGCTTTTTAAGGAATTTGTGCTCAGCCCACCTCTGCCTTGTCATCCAGTCGTAAGTGATGGGTTTGGGCTGATGTCTATGTCATGTGGCCAGGCATCATGTAATGGTAGCCAATGGAGTAGGGGTTCCTATATGAGGAAGATGTGAGGGAGGTCTTGCTGAAAAGGGCCTGGTAATGCTCAGAGAGATTGGGGTGGAGAATGCATGCGAAGTGGACTAAAGCCGCAGTGCAAAGGTATTTGGTGAAAGAGATCTGGAGGGAGGTTCCTGATGGGGGGGGGGGGGGCAGGCTCAGGAAAAGTGGTTTCTACACACCAGCCAGATGAAAATGACTGTCTGGAGCTGCTTGTAGTGAGAGAGAGCAGCAGAAATGTTTAGTGTATGTCTACATGCAGCTGGGAGTGTGCTTCCCAGTGTGGATAGACAGACAAGCGCTAAAAATAGTGGTGTGGTCACGGTGGCAAGGGCAGTGGCTCAGGCTAGCCACTGAGGACAGTTGTGTTCACACCTGCGGGCACATACTCGGGTACGAGTGCCACCGCACCACACTATTATTTTTAACATGCTAGCTCAAGCAACACTAGTGCATCTTGATCAGTGCTGGGAATCATGTTTTTAGCTGCAGTCAGAGTGTACCCTAAGGGACTGGGAAGTGCCAAGCATCAAGGGCTGGGTTTCTGGGAGGGAACTGTTGAGCTCAGGGAGGGGCTGAA
This sequence comes from Pelusios castaneus, assembly GCA_007922175.1. Taxonomy (NCBI): domain Eukaryota; kingdom Metazoa; phylum Chordata; order Testudines; family Pelomedusidae; genus Pelusios; species Pelusios castaneus. Next base: position 9,490,172 of record ML685849.1, on the reverse strand, counting down.
GCAACATAGAGCTGGGGCTAGACTTAGGCCTTGTACACACTACAGAGTTATCACGTGGTAAGGCTCCTTACTGCGTGATAACTATCAAAGCGTCCACACATGAAAGCTTCTTGTTGCGTGGCAACAGCCTCTTGCCGCGCAACATGTAAACCACCCCAAACGAGGGTGGTAAGGCTTACCACGGAACAGTTGTTCCGTGGTACAGCCTGTGTGGACGCTTGTTGCGCCATTGACAGCCTCCAGAAATGTCCCAGAGTGCCAACCCGGGCCACGCTGGGACATTGGAGCTGTTAAATATGTCAATTTCACTGATCTAGCTGAGCAATGAAATTGACATATTTAAATGGCCAGGTTCGGTGGCTGGGGGATTGGCCGGATAGGGCAGCAGGTTCGGGCCACCCCCCTAGCTCAGCCCGGGGGGTGGCCCAAACTGTCTGCTTTCGCCATTCGGGTCAGCTCCGGGGCTGAGCTGGGGGGGTGGGGTGGGCTTGGTAGAACTGGCTGCTCTCACTGGTTCGGGCCACCCCCCTAGTGAAGCTGCAGGGCTTCGGGTGGCGGCGGGAGCAGCTCCCACCACCACCCGAAGCCCGGGGCTGAGCTAGGGGGCTGCAGGGTTTCAGGTGGCGGCGACGCCGCAGCTCCCACTGCCACCCAAAGCCCTGCAGCCCCTAAGCTCAGCTCGGGGCTTCGGGTGATGGGAGCCCCTGCTGCCACCCAAAGCCCTGGTGCTGAGCTAGGGGGCTGGCTGTGGGCAGTGCATGGTGGGGCAGGTGCCCACCATGCACTGCTCTTGTATCACAAAGGAGCGTTCACACAGTAAACGCTCCTTTGCGATTTAAGGAGCAGGTGTGTACACACCAAAGCGCTATAAATATAACTTTTATTGTGGGACAAGTTTGTAGTGTGTACATAGCCTTAGTCTGATTCAGGTTGACGTATTAACTGTGGTGGCATTTTAATAAACCAGCCCCCAAGAAAGAGTGTCATTTGACTTGCAAGTGGCGCCAAATTTTTTCTTCTTCTGCCATTCTCTATACACCCCATACTTGTGTTTCCTTTCCTCCTCCTCCTCTGACTTTTGAACTATATGGCATCTGGAATCCAGTGAGGAACAGTGAATGCTATGTGGCTCCCTCTGGCTATGTCTACACTGGCAAGTTAGTTCGAATTAAGGAAGCTTAATTCGAACTAACTAAAGCCATGGCTACACTAGTAATAAATAACTAATAAATTCGAATATGCTATTCGAACTAAGGGTTAATTTGAACTAGTTAGTTTGAATTAACCAATGTGGCCATGTTAGTTCAAACTAATTGCTTAGTTCGATCTAACCGGCCCATTGAACTCAATGCAATTCATTAATTCGAACTAAGCAAGTGCCATGAATGGCACTTGCTTAGTTCTAACTAAATTTTTCTAGTTCGTATTAAGTTAATTCGAACTAACTAAAATTAGTTCGAATTAGTTAGTTTGAATTAACTAATTCAAACTAACTTTAGTAAGTGTAGACATAGGCCCTGACATTTCCATGTAAAAGACTGGATAACTAAAAGGGTATCACTCAGCTAGTAACCATTTTCTCCCCTAGAGTCTCAGACTGACCATGTATTTTTGGCTGGATTAAGGCCGAACTTTTCAAGTCTGATTGCCTATATGGTTAAACATATAAATCCATTCATAGCCTCTAAAATGTAAGTAGATTAACATTCAAAAGTGCTGAGCCCCTATAAGTTATAAAAGTGAAAAATAGGCTCCTTTTGTTTAGGTCTAGGATCCTAAGCATTCATTCATAGTGCACCTTTCAGTTAGGAGACTAAGTTACTTATTTTACTTTGTTTTTCTGAGTCATTATTCTCTGGCTTTTGTTTTTGCCAACTGTCAAAATATAGCTGTTTCTCTGCTTCAGGGATAAATTAGGCCGAAGTGCACTAGGAGGCACAGAAGTAATGTGCTGGAAGAAAGAGATAGAGAGATTTGGCTGGTGCTGAGAAAAAAATGTAGTGACCTTGTATCATACAGTTGGCAAACGCTGCCAACAGCCAGCCAGTGCTAGTATGGCTCAGCAAACCTGCAACAGTGCTATGGCTGTTTCACTACACAGTTTATGAAAAGCTGCACTGGTCTGGAAAGCATTATATGAAAAACAATTCTAAGAAAAAGGGAAAAAGCATAATAATTTAGAGTAAATACTTGAGCCTAAGACCTGATGTTTACAAGTAAATTATAAAATATCAAAGCCCCAGCTGAAGCAATGGAAAGAAAGTGTTGCTTTCTGATTTTAAAATCTTGAAAACTCCATTCTATTGTAACTGCTAAATTTAATGATGATATATACCGAGAGCTTAAATTTGTTTAAAAACTAAGGGCAAGGAGAAAGTTGACAGGTGCAAAGAAGCACAGTTCAGACAGTCACTTCCCTTTCAGGTTATTAAAGGGGATACTCTATATCCGAGTAAAGAAGAAAGAAGTTGATTAAGGCTAGGTGGAAACTGGAGAGAAAGAGTTAAAGGAAAGAGAGTTCTGTTAAATTACATAACATGAAGGCAGACAATTAAATACTGGCAAATTATGTAAGTGTTTGTATACAAATGCAAGAAGTCTAAATATTAAGATGGGAGAAGTTGGTATTAAATGAGGATTTTGATAAAATAGGCATCATAGAAATTTTGTGTAATCAATGAGACATGATAATACCAGGGTACAAAATATATAGGGGAAGACAGAGTAGGTCATGCTGGTATGGGAGTAGCACTATATGGGGAATAAAGGATAGAGTCAAATATTATATATATATATATAAATACTGTACCTATATATATATATATATATATATACACACACACACACACACTGTACCACAGAATCTTTGTGGATAGAAATATGCTTGAAAAAATAAGAGGTATACAATAGGAATATACTAATGACCACCTGACCTTGATGGTGATGGTAACTGTGAAATGCTCAAATGGATTAGAGAGACTATAAAAACAGAAAACCCATGATAATGTGGGATTTCAGCTGTCCCTATATTGACTGGGAACATGACACCTCAGGATGGGATGCAAAGATAAAAATTCTAGATACTATTAATAACTACTTCTTGGAACAACCAGTCCTGAAACCCACAAAGAGAGAGGCAATTCTTGATTTAGTCCTAAGTGGAGCACAGGATCTTGTCCAAGAGGTATATATAGCTGAACTACTCAGCAATGGCAACTAAATATAAATAAATTTAACATTCTTACCTGAGGAGAGGGGGAAATACCAAAGAAACCCACCGCAGTAGCATATAACTTCAAAAAAGGGAATTACACAAAAGGAAGAGGCTAGTTAAACAGAAATGAAAAGGAACAGTCAAAGATTGAAATGTCTAGAAGATGCTTTGAAATGTAAAAAAAACCTATCATAATACAGGCTCAAAAGATACATATGCCCCAAATTAAAATGAAACCCCCAAAACACTAAGAGAATTTAAAAAAAAAATCCTGCTATGGCTAAAAAACCAAGAAAAAGAGATAATTATAGGCAAAAAGACTTCCTTTAAAAACTGAACTGAAATCCAACTGAGTAGAAAGGAGCATACACTTTGGCAAGTTAAATGTAAGAGTATAATTAGGCAGGTCAGAAAAGAGTTTGAAGAGCAGTTAGCAAAAGACACTAGCAACTAGCAAAAGCCTCCCAAACAACCACTGGATTAGCAAGGTGCTAAAAGAGCATTCAAGGAAGATGAGGTAATTGCAGAGAAGCTAAATGAATTCTTTGCATCACTCTTTACTTCAGAGGATGTGAGGGAGATTCCTATGCCTGAGCCATTCTTTTTTCAGGTGACAAATTTAATGAACTATCCCAGACTGAGGAATTCATTAGAAGAGGCTTTGGAACAAATTGATATATTAAACAATAATAAGTGACCAGAACTGGAGGGTTTTCACCCAACAACTGTGAAGGAACTCAAATAGGAAATTGCAGAACTAACTCTGGTCTGTTTCAAAGGGGTAGCTGTGTTAGTCTAGTTCAGCAAAACAAACAAGGAGTATGGTGGAACTCCTTGCTTGTTTAACTATGGCTAAAATCAACTTCTGTACCAGATGACTGGAGGATAGCTAATGTAATGTTGATTTTTAAAAAAGGTTCCAGTGGTAATCCTGGTAATTACAGGCTGGTAAGTCTCACTTCAGTACCATGCAAATTCGTTGAAATTAGTAAAGAACAGAATGATTACACATAGATTAATATAACTTTTTGGTGAAGAGTCAACACGGCTTTTGTAAAGGTAAATCATGCTTTACCAATTTATTAGAATTCTTTGAGGGTATCGATAAGCATGTGGACATGGGTGATCCAGTGGATATAGTGTACTTGGACTTTCAGGAAGCCTTTAACAAGGTCTCTCTCTTACCAAAGTTTCTTAAGTAAAGCTGGCAATCATGGGATAAGAGGGAATATGGTTCATTGCCTAGTTAAAAGACAGGGAACAAAGGGAAAGAATAAATGTCAGTTTTCACAGTGGAAAGAGGTAAATAGCAGGCCCCCTCAAAGATCTGTACTGGGACCAGTTCAACATATTTATTAATGATCTAAAAAAGGGGATAAATGAGAGATGGCAAGATGTACAAATGATACAAAATTACTCAAGATAGTTAAGTTCAAAGCTGTGAAGAGTTATAAAGGGATCTCATAAAAGTGGGGGACTGAGGAACAAAATGGCAGGTGAAATTCCATGCTGATAAAGACAAAATAATGCACTTTGGAAAACATAATTCCAACTATACGTACAAAATGATGAGATCCAAATTAGCTGTTATCTCTCAGAAAAGAGCTCCTGGAGTAATAGTGGATAGTATGGAGACATCATGTACAACAGATGTTGAAGCAAACTCACAATATTTAGGTTCACTTTAATAGACTTGAATGCCTCTCACCCTCTCTATCTGTTGTTCCCTCAGTTTGAATCAATACAGCCTGTTTGATTTGTTGAAGTAATCTGACCTGTTCCTGTGTTTACATTTACTTCACTGCATTTATCCCTCCTCCTTATACTTCCCCCCCATTTTCAAGTGTCTGATGAAGTGAGGTTTTCTGCCACAAAAGCTCATGCAGTAAATAAATTTGTTAATCTTTAAGGCTATGTCTACACTTACAAAGCTAAGTCAATTCTATTAAGTTGACTTAACAAGGTCGACTTAAGTCGACTTAAAGTTGACCTTGTTAAGTTGACTTAAAGAGTCTACACTAGACTCTTAAGTCGACTGGCTGGGTCAACTTTTTGCCGGGGAGCCATGGCTCCTGCCCTCGGGGCAAGGGAGCCACACCCGGCTTCCCGGCGAGAAGGGAGCCGCGTGCAGCTCTCGTCTGCCAGGGAGCCATGGGCGGCTCCCTTGTCCCCAGGTGGAGCCGCGGCTCCCTTCTGCCAGGGAGCCGTGGCTTCCTCGTCCCCAGCCCTAGGTTGACTTAGGGAATTAAGTTGACTTAGGGTGTCCACACTGGTTTTAGGTCGACTTAACGAATCAACTTAGGTGTTAAGTTGACCTAAAGAGAGGTAGTCATTAAGTCAACTTAAGGAAGCGCTTAAGTCGACTTAATGAAAGCCAGGTGTGGATGTGGCTTTGTTTAGGTCGACTTAAGCATCCATTGCCAGTTTAGATGCACACTAAAAGTGCCACCAGACTCCTTGCTTGTTTTGCAGGACTAGGATTGTTCAAGCTGTACTCTTTGCCCTTTGACAGTGTGTTTAGCACTAACAAAGCATAAACCCTGCCCTGGAGATCTTACAGTCTGATCATGGCACAATACAGATCCCAAACAGGGCTCACCCACATGGAGTGAGTCCCTTGCTAGGTCAGAGAGACTGAAAAGTCAATGGGAATTCAGTCTGACCTCCTGCACAACACATGCTACAGGACTTCTCTGAATTAACTCCTGTTTAAAACAGAGTGTATCTTTTAGAAAGGTATCCAACTTTGATTTAAAAATTGCTTAACTGCTGTTTATGCCATTGAAAAATGACTCCCTCTAGTTGTAGTCCCTTCTGCTAGTCCTGTGGACAGTGTGAATAACTTTACACAGCTGTTGACACAAAGGCATCATACCTTAAAGAAAAGAAACAATCACACCTTCTATTACAATTTGGAGACTTTGACCAGGAGTCTTTGTGTTGCAGGTCAAGATTGGAGTACATGGAAGTCATCCATTTCTCTTTTCTGAGCCTAAAATAAACATGAATAAGCAAAAGCCTTCTGTACCCAACTGTCTCACATATATGTTGCACAATATAAGTTGCATTATTTTGTCTAGTTTTGTCAATGGAGGTCATTCTCATGGAGCTGAGTGTTCATAATTTCCTATGCCTATTTGGTAATACTTAGTGACTACAGTGAAAGATGAGAAGTACTCTACCCAGACCTTTTTTCCTGCGTCAATGTTGTGGTTATGTGTTAACTTGGCTTGACATTAACAGTGAATACATTCTGTGACAACGTAAAGGTTATATTTTGTAATAGTGTGAGAACATTTGCAGGGAACATGGTCATTACTCATTTATTATGCAATATATTTACAAGTAGTGTAATATTTGCTTGCTTTGTCACCAATAGAGTACAGTAATGCAAAACATTGCTACATCCAGGCAAAATGTTACCTGACCAACAAGAATTGTTTCTATTTATCCTAAAAATGCATACAACAAAAACTATAGCATCAACTTTTTATTAACTTAGAGCACCACTACCAGTGGAAACATGGACCTAGATTCTATTCTGATCTACACTATTGTGAATCTGGAGTAGTCCAATTAATTGAATGGAATGGCATAAACCAGACTAGAGTTTAGCTGACCATCTTTATTCGTCATTAAAATTAATCTTCTGTTAGCTACAAAGAGAGTAGTAGTATTAAGAAACAGTGAACTTGCAGATGATTTTAATTCTATTTGGAGAAATAGGTAAACTAACATATATTACCTAGTTTAAATTCCATCTTCAGAATGAATCATTTTTGTGGAAAATTTCAAAATAGTTTCTGTTTTATAGGGTTTCAAACAAATGCATTTTTCATGACCACCTTATTTGACAAATTTTCAAAAATGTATCTACATTTTATTCTGTTTATTAAGTGTAAATGGAAAATTCTGATAACATAAGTGATTAATATTTTGTGAATTTTTTTAAGAGAAAAATATGAAAGTCATCAGTGTTTTGATTTTTATTTTCAGGAATAAAAGTTTTCCATGAAAAACTTTGTTTTCTTGGAAAACTTTGCCTAGCTCTACCCAATGGGGAACAGGAAGAAGTTTAGGAGTGATTGTGATGAAGTGAGAGCATACAATATCAGAGACTAACTGTTTTTGACAAAGTAAGAACAAACCTGAACACTCATTCATCCCCCCAAACCTTTGAGGACCAAGAAGGGTTAAGTACAGCAATCTCACCATTGTCATACATATCTAGGGACTTCCCTCCACTCTGACCCTCTAGTGACAAGTCTTATTGAGATGGCATGAGAGGTAATTGACCTACTAGCCACTTAGGTGGCCGTCTCTGTATAATGGGTACTGCATACTTTGAACATTCTGCTCCACATAACTATTAAACATTTAACTAATGAATCCTCACAGCACCCAAGCAAGGTGAATAACTGAGTTTTATTGCAATTTTACAGATGGAGAGACTGAGGTAATTTGCTCAAGGCCACACAGCCAGCCAGTGTCAGAGCTTGGATTAAACCCGGGAAATCTTGACTCCAAGTGCTGTTATGCCACTATGCTATATTGCTGCTACTTTTCTGAGTGGATAGTGAGATGTTTGTAGCCAATCTACTGGATATTGGTGAAGGGTTTCTCATTAGTATGCAGGGGCTTCCTTGATGCTTGATCTTAGATAGTATTGCAGATTTCAGAATCGTGGAGTGTACTCTAGAGAGTTTTGGGGTGATTCAGAATAATGCTAAAGCTAGTGGACTGTAGCAGGAACATTAGTGGCAACTGTAACCATTGAGGGATGAAATAAGAAAGAGAGAGAATCATCTACCCAATTGCTTACAATAGAGCACTGCCTTCTGTGGCATATGCACCACCTGGCCTCTCCAAGATTATCTCTCAGAAGGTGGGATGTATCTGCTACCCAGACTTGTAAGAACAGTACCTTGAATCAGAATATGGAATATATGATATAGACTTGCCTGCTGTGGGAGAAATGATTAAAAGTATGAGGTGTTCTCTCAATTAAAGTGGAATGCATAGAGACTCAAAATGATTCAAAGTTTTGACTAAATTTCAGATAATCATACATGTTCTTAGGAACTTATTTGAATAAACTTCTCTGCCAGTACATATGAGATTCACCCATCATTAGTTTCCATATGGGCAGGATTCAGCAGTCCATTCAAACACTGTTAGGGGAGATGATATATGCTTTCTGAAGTCTCTGCCGTTTGAAGAGGAGACATATTGGAGTACAATGTACATGAAAGTTCTGCAGACAGGTAAAAACCCATTAATTTCAGAAAAAGGCAACAATGGTCAGTATCAGTAGACTCTTTTCTACTGTCCATCTCTGTATACTATGGTATGCAAAGCTTCAATTTTTATGAAAATGAAAAGAATTATGGTTATTGCAGGAAATGTCCAGTGCCTCACTCTGCTCAGCCAAAGTGCCAGATTTGTTTATGCCTCAATTGGAGTTTTTATTGAAGCATTAATCACTTCCCCTCTTGACTGTTAAAATGCCTTTTTTTTCCATTTCAGTGTCTGCTCTTAAAACCACAGGGGTCCAGATTCTGTGGTCAGACTACGCTTTCATTCAAGAATTATATCACCCCCATACACAGGCACTTTCACTTGCTTCCTTTCCATCACCAATGCCAGTTCCAAATTGTAGTCCAATTGCAGTTTTCTTTGTTCATGCCAGTTTTAAAGCAGAGTAGCGCATTGGCTTGACTGGTGTTACTCGCAATTTACAAGAGAACAATCAGTTCCCTAGCTTTTAGAGCTCTCAGAGATTTGGTCCATCCAGCCTCTGCCCTCAAATTCTCTTCATGCCAATCCAAAGGCGTTGCTGCCTACCCAAAAGATTCAGGGCACGGATGCCTCGTCGCCCACAGCCCCTGCAGATATTGCCTTGCCTCAATGCCCGGTGCCACTCCTCCCCCCAACGGTTTCTCTACTGTCGCAGGTCTGGGGCCACCCTGTCAGCCCCTCCCCTCCAGCTTCCCCATCCTGGCTTCCCCTTCCATTCCCCTATCCTCTTCCCCCTGTGGCACCCACCCAGCTTCCTGGGGCCGTAGGCTATGTCTACACTTGTTAATTTAGGTCGACTTAGCATGTCTACACTTAAATTTTAAGTCGACTTAAGGGGGACCCTACAAAGTTGACCTAGAGCATCCACACCGGATGCCTAGGTTGACTTCTAGGGGCTAGGTGGACCTGGGACAGGTCCATGGTGGCAGGGGGGGCACCCCTTTCTAAGTGCCAGGGGGCTCAGCATTTGCCCCATTGTACCTGGGTACAATGGGGCAAAGGGGGACAGGGACCCTGGCAGGCCATAGGGTCAGGGTGGGCAGGGCTCTGCCCTGCCCTTTGGGGGGGCATGCCAGGCTCTTCCTGTGCCAGCCACCCTGGCACGGAGGGCAGTGGGGGAGTCCTGGAGAGCCCTAAGTCAACTTAGAGTCGACTTAATTTACAAGTGTAGACGCACCCATGGAGCCCAGCTCTCCTTTGCCCCACCCCTCCACCTGGCCCAGGTATTACTTACTCTGTGGCTGTGCTCCCGGAGTTCAAGAAGAGGTGGACAGCAACCCTGTAGTCAGAGACGCCACCACTGTCGGGAGCATGCCTGGGCCATGCTGAGGCAGGTTTTAAATTTCCGGCAGCTCTTCTCTGGCCCTGGGCCACATGCCTGGGTGTGCTCAGGTCAGGAGATGTAAAAAGGCCCCGCCCAGCCTGCAGCTGAACTCCCAGGTGTGCCAACCTTACGACTCAAGGCAGGCTGTGTGTGCTTCTACAAGCTATGTGCTGCAGCTCGGGGCACTCTGTAGCTCATTCGGGGCATGGACCTCTATGGTCCCATGCCCAGAGATGCTCCTGTGCCAATCTACAGCTTGTTCATGCTCACTCTGCTCCGATAGTTTTGTCTTCTCCTCTAGCTATGTCTATTCGCTGTTGTCAGATCGATTTATCCTGTTTGAGCTTCAGTAAAGACACACTCAATTGGTCCAGAAATCAATCTAGTAAAACCACCTCCTCAGGTGGTGTACCGCTGCATTGACGAGTACAGGTTTCCTATTAGAGTAGCGTAGTGGAGATGGTGTGGAGAGCCAAAGTTACGAAGTTAACAGGAGTTGTGCAAGCTACTCTACACAGGCTATGTTTACACTTGTTCAAATAGGTCGACATAGCATGTCTACCCTGTAAATTTAGGTTGACCTAAAGTTGACCTTGCCAAATCAACTTAGAGCATCCACACTGGATGCCTAAGTTGACTTGTAGGGGCTAGGTGGACCTGGGAGTGGTGCATGGTGGGAAGGGGGGCACCCAAGAGGTGCCCCCCTTCCCCGGGCACCCCTCCAAAAGTGCCAGGGAGCTCAGCATCTTGGGTACATGGGGGCTGAACAGGACAGGGACAGGAGAAGGGTACAGGAGCAGGGTTGGCAGAACAGTGTCCTGCCCTGTGGGTGGGCACGTCAGGTTCTGGCTGTGCCAGGCACCCTCGGAGGGAAGTCAATGGGGGAGCCCTGGGGACCCTTTAAGTCGACTTAGGGCTAAGCCACTTCTACACTGGCTTAAGTTGATTTAATAAAGTCGACTTAACCAGTAAGTCGACGTAAAACTAGGTCTTATTAAGTCAACTTAAGGAAACTGTAGTGTAGACGCAGAGTAAATTAAGCCAATTTAAGCCTGCTTAAATTAACTTAATTTACAAGTGTAGACACACCTGTAGTTAGCAGAAATTCTGCCTACTGCCACCAAATTTTGCCGGCAATGTAGACAGGGCCTCAGCCTCCTTTCTACAGCTGAGAGGTTTTTATTTTTCACTTGTGCTGTACCATTTCCTTGGAATGCTCTCTTCCTCCACCTGTGACACTTCTCTATAAATCTCACCTTTTTAAAGAACACCTTTTTCTTTTTAGTGATTGATTGAGTCTGCTTTGGGCTCCCACTACATGAACTGTAAAACAATGAACATCTCTTAAGATGTGCTGTGTGACTTCATCTCCCACCTAAATCAATGAGAGTTGAGGACACTCAGCACTGTGCAGGACTGAATCCTTTTTGAAGATCTATAAGAGGACTATTATACCTAAACAAATTGTCTTGTATTATGACAAGCCAAACAATTTACCCTTTATCCAAATTAAATAGTTTTAGATGTGGGGCTCCTGTAAACTCAGATCAATTGAACAAAACGAGCCCGCAAACACTTATATATTAAGTTCACTTTGTTTTGTATCTAGATAGACTGTTTTTTTGTACAGTAATGTCTATTTCCACACTTTAAACTAAAGGATGTAAACATGATGACAAAATGCTAATAAAAAGGCCATTAGTATGTTGTGTTGAAGCAAGCTATGGGCCTTATGAAATGCTGTAGTAGACAGGGCTGTCCCCATGGTGGGAGGGCAGAGCCCCGGGCCAATCAGCTTTTTGGGTGGAGGAGGGGGGCAGAGCTGCCCTGGGCCAGAGGCTGGACTCCACACTCCCGCCCCGCTCCTGGGTTTGCTTGCCACTGAAGACAGTGGGTGGAGGGGGTGGGGGATGGGGCAGCACAGGCTGCTGAGTTGCCCTGCTCACCCTCCTGCCCAGTGGTGGACTATGTACATCCCTGGGCCATAGGCTGGGTGGCAGCCCTGATTTAGGAGATCTGATTGAGTGACCTAGGATAAGTCACTTAGGCTATGTACACACGATCAGATTAAAGCGCAACAAGGCAATCGCGCTATAAAACTCACGTGACCTTTATTGCGGGACAACGCGTACACACGTTGCTCCCTGCAACGCATAAAATTACATGCATTATCGCGGTTGAGCGCAATGACTTCTGGGCACCTATCCCATCGTTCCATTTTCCCCTAAGTCGGCGCTATGAATCATGGGATGAAGGAAAGGAACGCAAAGCGCCATGGGTAAACTCTCAGTTTCCCATGGTGCTTTGTGTTCCCCTAGCGTCTTCGTCGTTTCCAATAGCAACTTGCGTCTATTTTCAACATTGCAGTGACGCAACGCACCACTTGCAATCAATCACAACAGCGACAGCATGGATCCTGCTCTGATCTCCACTGTCGCCTTCAACATTCTGAATACATCTCGGCTTGTTGCTCAGTACGCAATGAGCTCCGAGTCAGACGAGGACACCGAGGAGCAGGGGCTGATCGATGCCATGCAGAGCAACAGCACCGCGTTGCTCAGCTCCTTCACCGATCATCTGCACACAGTGCAACGCTGTTTCTGGTCGCGAGAGACGAGCACTGAGTGGTGGGATCGCATTGTTATGCAGCTGTGGGATGACGAACAGTGGGTACAGAACTTTCAAATGCGGAAAGCAACCTTTCTGGAACTGTGCTCAGAGTTGGCCCCTGCCCTGCGACGAAAAGACACCAACATGAGGTCAGCCCTAACCGTGGAGAAGCGTGTTGCGATTGCTGTATGGAAGATGGCGACTCCCGACTGCTATCGGTCCATTGCAAACCAGTTTGGAGTTGGGAGGACCACCATCGGATTAGCCCTCTCACAAGTGTGCCAAGCCATCCATCGCATCCTGCTACGGAGGACAGTGACATTGGGCAATGTTCGAGAGATTGTGGACGGCTTTGCTGCCATGGGATTCCCTAACTGCGGGGGAGCCATAGATGGCACACACATCCCTATTTTGGCTCCAGACCATCTCGCGATGGAGTACATAAACAGGAAGGGCTACTTCTCCATGGTGCTGCAAGCACTCGTGGATCACAAGGGTCGTTTCACGGACATCAATGCTGGGTGGTCGGGAAAGGTGCATGATGCCCGCATTTTCAGGAACACTGGTCTGTACCGGAAGCTGCAAGGGGGCACCTTTTTCCCTGATCAAAAAATAACAGTGGGGGAGGTGGAGATGCCCATAGTCATCCTCAGAGACCCAGCATACCCACTGATGCCATGGCTCATGAAACCCTACACCGGGAACCTTGATCGCAGCAAGGAGCGGTTCAATTACCGATTGAGCCGCTGCAGAATGACTGTGGAGTGTGCCTTCGGCCGTTTAAAAGGGCGCTGGCGCTGTTTGTATGGGAGGCTGGACTTGGCGGAGGACCAGATCCCTGCCGTGATTGCGTCATGTTGTGTCCTCCATAACATTTGTGAAAGTAGGGGAGAAAAGTTTTCCCCTACGTGGGCTACGGAGGCACAGCGCCTCGAGGAAGCATATGAGCAGCCAGCCACTAGGAGTATTAGGGTGGCACAAGGAGAAGCTGCTCGCATAAGGGAGGCACTCAGGGAGCATTTCAATGATGCCCTCCCCTAGTTAAGTTCCATGACGCATCAGGTGCACCTTAGGATCATTTCAATAATGTGTATAAATAAATGCATTCTTCAAAGTATTTGTTACTGTTTTTATTAAAACCTAAAAGGTGGGGGTGGGGTTACAGGTTGGTGTAGCTCCGGGTCTCATAAAAGTAGCTGGGGGGGGGGGGGGGGACTGGATGTTGTCCTGAACCGGGGGGAAGGGTGGCCTTCAAAGAAATGCTTTGAGGGACTGCGGTGTGTGGGAGGCAGACACGGCTGAACTGTCTGGAGTGGAGCCCGGACATTTATCGCCTGGGACTGCAAAGCAATCATGCTCTTGAGCAGTTCTGTTTGCTCCTTCATGACGCTTATCAGTTCGTCCCTGTGTTTCTGCCTCCTCTGCTGGGATTCCTCTCTCCAGGCTCTATTCTCCCTTGAGGATTCCTGTGTTGTTTTCAGCAGCTCGTGAAACATATCCTCCCTGTTTCTTCGAGCACGCCGCCGAATGTTTCTCATTCAGTCAGCTGGGGTAGACACCGGCCTTGTGAAGCTCAATTCTAATACAAAAATAACAATAAAGACATTGTTAACACAAAGCATAGATAGCCAATGTAACCTTCCAGTTGCACATTCCACTGGAAGGTACAGGGCGGTCAACACACTACTCTTCGCTGAAGCAGACAAGGTACGTTCTAATAGACGGCTTACCGGGGGCTAATAATTGGAAGAGGGCACACAGATGGAACCCAATATCGCTCTCCTCAGAGTGCCCCTGCCATCTAGAATACATCTCCTACATGCCGCCGGTAGCAGGCCAGGACCGTATGCTGCTGCACTGTGTGCTGCCATGGTTCCCAGGGCTGTGCTTTGCAGCTGGAGAGGCAGAGTATCCGTCTTTGGGAGCGTAGACACAAACGCTCTCCCATCTAACCTGAGTATTAGGCTCTGGAGGTACATCGAGGAAAGCTTTACTGACCTAAATGCAGATGATTATTTTACAATCACTGCTTGTATTGATGCCCTTCTAATGAATGCAGAGTAAATAGCGTGCACAGCGGGGACCCGCAAGCACCCCCACCCCAGACAATGATATTTTAGCAGGAGCAGAGCTGAATGAAGGAGAAACTTACCTGAACCCCCCTCTGCCGCCTCAGAGAACACGCTGCAGTTCAAGCCTTGGGTGGAAGTCTCAGCGGGGCTGCTGAAGAGCTCCTGGCTACACGCGGTTGCGCTTTCCTCCGTGTCATCCTCCATCTCCTCCTCCTCCTCAACAACGTCCTCATCCTGCTCGGCTCTGGCAATCACCGGATGAGGGGGGGCTGAAGTGTCCACGGGACTTTTGGCAGTGGTTGTGGGGTCCCCACTGAGGATGGCTTCTATTTCTTTATAGTACCTGCATGTAGCAGGCGCTGATCCGGAACGGCGGTTTCCCTCCTTCGCTCGGTGATAGGTTATTCTGAGCTCCTTCACCTTTGATCTGCACTGCACTGTGTCTCTATCATGCCCTCTCTCTGACATGGCCCGAGAAATTATGCCAAATGTGTCATAATTACTCCTGCTGCCGCGTAGCTGCGCCTGCACAGGGGACTCTCCCCAGATGCTGATCAGGTCCAGCACCTCTGCCGTGCTCCAAAGGGGTGCACGTCTTCCACAGCGGGCCGCCATTGCTACTGATGATTGGAGCCCAAACACATTTCACGAGGAAGGGAGCAGGAAGTGAAACAGACTAGAAATTTGAAAATCCCGGGAATAAGTTTGGGGCAGGGCGGGGACAGTTTCGTCACGGCCACAGAGCGGGTGGGGGGAAGACCAGAGAGGACGACTTGGGAATGCTGGGACACTTCCGGAGGCCAGTCAATGCACGGTAAGCGTACACACGAGCTCAAACGCGCAACAGATGATCCGCAACAGCTGTTACCACTCTCGTCGGAGTGGTTGTTGGATTGCGCGACAACAAGGCAGTTAACGCGCAAGAGCCCTGTTGCACGTGTGTATGCCGTTGTTGCTATCACGCGGTAATGAGCTTTAATGCGCGATAAACTGATCGTGTGTACAAGGCCTTAGTCTCTGTCTGCCATAGTCCCCTATCTGTAAAACAAGTATAATGATAATTAACTCACAGGGGATTTGTGAGGGCTATCCTAAGCACTTTGGGTGTGTCTACACTTGTAAATTAAGTCGACTTAAGCCTGCTTAAGTCGACTAAAGGAAATTTTAAGTCGATTTTATTAAACCTACTTTAAAGTCGACTTTACTGGCTACGTCCACTTTATTAAGTCGACGTAGCCAGTATAGACGTGGATTCGTCCTAAGTTGACTTTAAGTTGACTTAAAGGGCCCCCAGTACTCCCCCACTGCTCTCCCTGCCAGGGTGGCTGGCACAGCCCACCCCACTCCTATGCCCTGCCACCGTCCCTGTCCTGTTCAGCCCCCATTGTACCCTAACCCTAACCCTGGTACAATGGGGCAATGCTGAGTCCCCTGGCACTTTGAAAGGGGTGCCCACCCTCGCCACTATGGACCAGTCCCAGGTCCACCTAGCCCCTACAAGTTGACTTAGGCATTCAGTGTGGATGCCCTAAGTCGATTTGGCAAGGTCCACTTTAAGGTGACCTAACTTATAGTGTAGACATGCTAAGTTGACTTAACAAAGTCGAGTTAAAGTCAACTTTGTTAAGTCGACTTACAAAGTTGACTTATTTTGCCAGTGTAGACATAGCCATAGGGACACAAGATGCTATTTATATGGACTATAATTCTATTATTTATTTATTTTAAAATATTTTGGTCACCATCAATCAAAGTCAAAAGGGTTTGTTATAGTAGGTGGAGATGAAGAAGTTCAGATAAAGTAACAATCCTGTGATAGCTTAAACCACATTTTTAAAAGTATTTTCATTGTTTGGTTGGTTTCTTTTCTCCATTCATGTGCCTCTTTGCTCCTTTTTTCAGTTGGGATTAGGAAACAAAGTACTAACATATCACAAGGAAGACTGAATTTGGGAGCTCCTCAGTGTGATATCTAAGTCCAGTCTCAGCTGAATTAACCAAATTTACCCATTGTAGCAATAAGAGTGACACCAGGGAATTTGGCCTTTGCTTCATAATCTTTTATAGGCCACCACAAGGAGAGGATATGTTTGATACCAGAACAGCAAGTATGCGTTTCTCTCACCTATGCTCAGCATAGCTGTCATACCTCCTGTGTGAAATGAGTGAAGCCAGTTAAAGTGACTGTTCTTTCACATGGTCATCTAATAGTGCTGAGCGCCACCTTTGCTTCTCTCCCCCCCCCCCCGTCACTTTCCTATGGGAATGGTCAGAGTGATTGAAGAGGAGGAGCAGAGTAGTTGAGTGGATGGAGAAAGGTGGTGACTGCTGTCTCTTTTCTGCCCCCCCCCCACCCCAGTTAGCTTGTCCCAGCCATTTTCTCATCTCTTCCTTGAGATGCTTCCTCTCTCCTCTTTCCTTTTTGTTGCCCCTCATCTCTGCCTGTTCTCTCAACCCATTGTTCCACGGACCTTTTCACTGCAGGACTTTAAAGTGCACTGGACTAAGGGCCAAATCCTGGTTGCTTAATTCACAAAAAGATTCTCACTGAGAAGTGGCCATTTGCCTCCGAGTAAGAAGAGAAGGAGAGAAGCAGAGCCCAGTTGTGCCACAAGCACTACACAGGAAAAGGAAATTTACACTTTGTACATTTCACTGGGAACTCTAGCAGTGCAAACAACACTGTGAGTTCTGGGAGCAGTAGGCATGGATTAGAGGCGACAGAAGGGAGAAATGTGTGAGGGTAACAAGTCAATTAAGGAGGGAAGTGGAGACAAGAGATGATGTTGGTATAGAGGAAAAAAAGCAACAGATTGGACCAATCTCTCACCAGCACCCTCAATACTTCCAGTAATATGAGAGTGCTTCAAGCTCCCATTCTGCTTCTGTCCTTCAGTCACTGGTCATCAGACTCTGTGAAAAGCATGATGAGAGCAGGAACACAAGTGCTGATCAACGGAGTGTCCTGCTTAACAGAGACCCTCTGCTTGGCTCATCATTCTGGCCATGTGTATGAGGCAGCAGAGAGCATTGAGGGAGAAGAAGGTATTGATAGTTAGATGCTCTCTTAGGGTACATCTACACTTACAAATTAAGTCGACTTAAGGAGGCTTAAGTCGACTTAAACTACTTTGTGTCCACACTGGGATTCCTTAAATTGACTTAAGGAAAAGTTAAATTGACTTAATAACACCTCGATTTAGGTCGACATAATGCTTAAGTCGACCTTATTAGGACGACTTAAGCCAGTGTGGATGGGGATTAGCGCCTAAATCCACCTTATTAAGTCGACATAAAGTGTTAAGTCGACTTAATAAGAACGAAAAGGGGCTATGTCTATACTTGAAAAGTTAAGTCGACATTTGTTAAGTCGACTTATTAAGGTCG
>ML685849.1:9427047-9472257 GCA_007922175.1 Pelusios castaneus | reverse complement strand
GGCATAGATAGACAGAAGAAGTTACTCCCTCAGGCTATGTCTACACTGGGGAATTTAGGTCGACTTAAATAAGTCAACTTTAAGTCAACCTTATTAAGTCGACATAGAGAGTCCACACAGCACTCCTAAGTCGACTTAAAGGGGGCCTTACTAACTCAACTTAGAGAGTCTACACTAGACTCTCTAAGTCGACTAGTTCGGTCCAGGGAGAGCCAGCCCCACATGGGGCTGGATCTCCCCAGGCAGCAAGCCCCTGAGCAGTCCAGGGGAGAAGGGAGTGTGGAGCTCCCTTCTGCCCCAGACCACTCGGCTCCCTTCTGCTTGGGACTTCTCAGGTCCTGGGCAGAAGGGAGCCCTTCTAGCTGGGACAGCTCGGGTCCTGGGGAAAACTTCCCCGGGACCCGAGTGGTCCCGACCAGGAGGAAGAGCAGGAGACCCACACTCCAGCTGCTTGGCAGCCAGCAGCTGAAGCATGGGGCTTTCTTCTCCCTGGGTCTCGGGGAGAAAGGAGCTCCACGCCCCCTCCTAGCTGGGACCCTCGGGTCCCGACCAGGAGGGAGTGTGGGAGACCCGCGTTCCAGCTGCTGGCTGCTGAGCAGCTGAAGCGCAGGCTGGGACCCGTGCTCCAGCTACTCAGCAGCCGGCAGCTGGAGCGGGGATCCTGGGGAGAAGGGACCGCGAGGCTCCCTTCTTGCCGGGACCACTCCCGGCAAGAAGGAAGCCCCGCGGTTCCTTCTTCCCGGGACCTGAGTGGTCCCGGTGAGAAGGGAGCCCCGCGGTCCCTTCTCCCTGGGAACCGCACTCCAGCTGCCGGCTACTAAGCAGCTGGAGCGCGGGTCCCAGCCCGCGCTCCAGCTGCTCAGCAGCCGGCAGCTGAAGCACGGGTCTCCCGCTCTCCCTCCTTGTCGGGATCCCAGGGTCCCAGCTAGGAGGGAGTGTGGGGCTTCCTTCTCCCTGGGACCATGCTCCAGGTGCTCAGCAGCTGGCGTGCAGGTCCTGGGGAGAAGGGAGCCCCGTGGTCCCTTCTTGCTGGGACCTGAGTGGTCCTGGGGAGAAGGGACCCATGCCCTAAATAGACTAAGTTGACTTAGGGCATCTATACTGCTTAAGTCGACGTAAAAAGTCGACTTAAGCTTCGAAGTCGACTTTATATGAGGTGTTATAAAGTTGACTTTGAATTTCCTTAAGTCGACTTAAGCACCAGCTTAAGTCGCCTTAAGGAAAGTGTAGTGTAGACGCAGGGTAAATTAAGTTGACTTAAGCAAGCTTAAATTGACTTAATTTACAAGTGTAGATGCACTCTCATGTCCTATACAATCTTTATTCCGGCAATGACCCAATTTCCTCCAGGCCTATGGCTGGAATTTGGCAACTCTGAATCAAGTTCCTGAAAAAGAAATGGAATAGTTTTGGCATATGTGATACACACTTGCCTTTATTTTTCCTTGCATATATGTTCAATACATTATATTGCTAGCTGAATATAGCAACACAGAAATCTTTGCAACTGGTCCTCTTGAATAATTTACATTATGCAGTATCTTTCACCTCAAAGTGATTTACAATTCTGAGGTGTAGAATCTTTTCACCGTTCCTGGAATGGAGCCCGCTCTGTGGAGCAACTCTTCTGCACCAAAGTGGTAATCATGTTAGTTTAGTTCAACAAAACAAACAAGGAGTCCTGTGGCACTTTTAAAGACTAACAAATTTATTTTTTTATCATATAAGCTTTCATGGGAGAAAATCCCACTTTGAAGTGTCTAACAAAGTGGGATTTTCTCCCACGAAAGCTCATGCGATAAATAAATTTGTTAGTCTTTAAAAGTGCCACAAGACTCCTTGGCTATGTCTACATTTGCACTTTTAAGTCGACTTAGTGTGTCTACACTTAAAATTAAAGTCGACTTAAAGGGGAACTTACAAAGTCGACCTAGAGCATCCACATTGGATGCTCTAGGTTGACTTTTTGGGGCTAGGGGGACCTTGGGCAGATCCACGGTGGCGGGGAGCACCCCTTGTGTGCAATGGGGCAAAGGGGGACAGGGACCCTGGCAGGGCATTTGGGCAGGGTGTGACACTGTCTGGATTGAGGAAAGCATTTATGATATTATTTTCTATGGCTACCTCATAAATGCTATAATCCATAGGAACTATGTCATGTTTGGTATCAATAGAAGGGTAGTAATTTGCTGGGAATGATTATATAGTTTATGTCTAGGAATTCTATTTCGATTAGAAGTTAGGAATTTGATGTTATATCTATACTTTAACTTGTATCATTCTGGAGGAATGCCTTAGACAGGAGGGTGTGAACAACCATTGTCTCCTTAATGGCTCATCAGGTTTCTCCCTTTGGCCCATTGTAGGTGGGAGCTTCCTTAACATTAAGGAGACAATGGTTGTTCACACCCCCCTGTCTAAGGCATTTCTCCAGAATATATAACATCTAATTCCTAACTTCTAATCGAAATAGAATTCCTAGACATAAACTATATAATCATTCCAGCAAATTACTACCTTTCTATTGATACAAAACATGACATAGTTCCTATGGATTATAGCATTTATGAGATATCCATAGAAAATAATATCATAAATGCTTCCCTAAATCCAGACAGTGTCACACCGTGCCCACATGCCCTGCCCTTTGGGTGGCATGCCAGGCTGCCCCTGTGGCCCCCCTCAGCAGGGAGGGCATTAGTGTAGTCCTGGGGTAGCCCTAGGTAGCTACAGGGCTACACTGGTTTAATTCAACTTTAAAAAGTCGAATTAAGCCTTAAGTCTAATGAAAAGTTGGTTTAATAAAGTCGACTTAATTTTCATTAAATTGACTTTATTTTCCTTAAGTCGACTTAAACAAGCTCCTCATGTCGACTTAAGGAAACTGTAGTGTTGACACAAAGTAAATTAAGTCACCTTAAGCAAGCTTAAGGTGAGTTAATTTACCAGTGTAGATGCAGCCCTTGTTTGTTCTTCTGCATCAGCTGCTTCACCTAGTATAAGTTTAAAGGAAAGGAAATAAAGAAGAACAGATCCAGCTGAAATGACAGCACAATCTTATGTAGGCAGAATGCGATTGCCACGACTTGGTTTGGAATTGGGCCATTGCACCAGAAATCAAGTCTCTAATCCAGAAAGCAATTAATCAAATCCTTAATTTTAAGAATGGGAGTGGTCCTCTCAATTTCACTATAACTGCTTGTGCTGAAAATTAAGCCAGCAGCGATTAAGTGTATTATTGGATTGGGGCCTTAGATCTTTATTCTGCAAAAAGGACAGTTAGAACTTTGGTAACTACACATGGCCAGGACTTTCGTTTTGCATCTGAGTCCCAAAATGTGAAAGCTACAACTGTGCAGTGCCCTCTAACATCAGGCTGGTGCATTGGTTCAGTGTAAACTGTGGCACCATTTGGCTTTCTGTATCTGTACTTGTTGCACTTAGAATTTTCCTTGGGAGATTTCCATCAAATTATCACGCAATCCTCTTTACTCCATGTAGTGCTAGATTTGCATAGACCTAGAAGCCTATATCTGCTCTCAAGAAGATGTGAAAAGAAAGCAAAGCTCACCTCTGTCTGGAAAGCCTGCTTTTGTGGACTTAAGTGTATACAGAGTCTGTGTTGGCTGTCTGTCCTTCATTGAATTTCACTCAGAGGGGCCACAGTGCTAAGCTGGTACAATTCCTCATCTGGTATAAATTAGCATAGCTCATGGTGTTTAGCAGAAATGTGCTGATTAACACCAGCTGAGGATCTGGCCCTGGATGTCTTAGAATTTTAATAAAACTGAACAAAATTAATCCACTCAAACTATCTGTAGCTATGAGAGCTAGAGGGACTGGAGGATGTGTTTTAATAAGTAGAAGCAGGAAAAGAAGGAGGGGGTGGGGGGATATGACACTTTTCTAATATGGAAGGTAACAAACATATGGAATTAATTATCCCCTTCCCCCAAATGACACAGTTTAAAACTGTAAGGATTTGGTCTGTAAGCACTAACAAATTTAGATTTGGCATATGTGGGGGTCACATCGAAAGGTTAGTGTTTTGATTAGTCATTACAAATGAACCATTTGCTCAGCCCTTTTACCAGCTAGATGCATAAAATAAAAAAAAACCTATTAGGAAGTCTAAATCTCTACTAGACTGCTTTTTTAATGAACTATGTAAAAAGTCTTGGCAAGAGAAATGCCACATTAAGCACCTTTTCATAAGAACATTTCAAGTAGCTGTAATAAAATGTGCCTGGATAAACTGACTAGCAGTTCACACTCCTCGCCTATTAAAATACAAGCTTTTGAGGTACATGTCATAATCTTGAGGCCCAACACACCTAATAGGGAGAGGTAGGGTTTTTCATAGCGTGAACATGAAAAATAATTCTAATTTTTTTGGGAGTTAGGGGGAAGTGGGGCTCAATTCTGAGCTCCATAGTATTTATTCACTCAATATGTACGTGGACAAAACTGCCACTGAAGTTCCTGGGATTTGGCTTCAATAAGGCCTGAGTAAAAACAGAAAGGATGTTGAGGTTTGAGCTCCATTGTGTATTTGTCTTTACATTTTTTGAGAGACATTTCTGATGCAAAATGCAATTTATGCCAGTGAAAGCTGCTTTTTTCTTAGCACATGCCCCGTTTCCATGCTCACAGGTTTCTGCCAGAAGAAATTGCTCAGCAAAAACTGAAATACAGGCAACATTTACTAATTCCAGAGCATGACAGCACATGTAATTCCTGTGAATTTCACAAAATGCTTCTAAAAGGCCCAGTCTACCCTGCCACTGGCAATCAACGGTGCTCGCCGCTAGGAATTTGGTCACCCTCCGGGGTCTTATTCATCGGAGGTGGCGTGCTGACCTGGGTTCTTTTTCCCTCGGAGGCAAAACCTCCGTTTTTATTCGGGGAGTGGTTTTTGGAGGCCCATGTTGTAACATATGTGGTCAGGATATAAGAGCAACAAAGTACAGGACAGAATCCTCCCAGCACCCAAGCTATTAGTAGCAGGACTGGGTGTTCGTCCCAGGAGAGAGGGATTGAATATGGTACCATGGCCAGAAAAATTAGGAGGGCCAGGAGAAATAATAAGGAAACTACAAAGAGTGTTGTAAGTAGAAGAGACAATTTATTTTTCATGATTGTCATAGCTCTGTAGAGCTACAGGAAACAAAACTTAAAGTACAGAAATGCAGTTTCCTTAGCTTAAGCTTGATTATCAGTCTATGCCGTTCTATGCGGTTTCTTTCTGCTGCAGCTGCTTTTTAAAGAGACAGTAGATAATTTTATGCAAACTTACTCTGTGTACACTAAATTCCCGTTACATCTTATGCGCATTACATTTGTACTTATACTTGTACTTATACTTAAACACCCTGTTACAATGCTGCCGTTGCCCCTTTTTAAGGGGGCTCAGTACAGCCCTAATCTGCCTGTACTCCCAGGCTCGGGGCTCTAACCTATTTCTGTCCTAACTCCAGGACTACGGGGTTCTAAGCTTGATGGGTGTAACACTTACTAAAATATCTAAGTAGCTACTATCATTATTCCAGGACCCAAATTTGATCCCTTTCTAGGGCCAATATTCGCTAAAGTAATTTATTCCCGAACCTCTTTCGAGGGGGGCCAATATCAGTAATTTATTCCCGAGCCTCTTTCGAGGGGGGCCAATATCCGCCTAAGTCCTGTGCATATGCCTTTGTACTTATACTTACCAGCTCTCTCGGCCTCGTTGTCGAATTCCGCCTCTGTCGGGATTTGAATCGACCCTTCGGTTCCTTTCCACCGTGTCAGTCCCACGACCTGTCACCAGATCGGGGCCGCTGACTCCTCCGCCCAGACTCAATGACCGTAAGGACGAGCCCTATGATCAGAGAGCCTTGTTCCGAGAGACAGTCTAACGTCTTAGAAGCTCTGGAACTCCGACCCCCTCTCAAGATTTGGGGGCCCCAGTTATAGGGTTTTTTGGGTCGGCCCTGTCTCTCACCTTCCGTGAGGTGTGAAACTGTGGCCGCATGATGTCTGGGAAACCTTGTTCCTGATTGGTTGACATTTAGGTTGCGGGTAACACTTTGTGCCCCCAGCGCATGGGAGGCGGAGTGGTGGTCGAACACCTGGACCCATGGGGGGCCTCAGGCTATTTGCATATTAAACAGGCGGTTCGAGTTCTGGCTCAAGATCAAGAAGAGAGTTTGCTGGTTTTGACAAGGCCTCAGTTATTTAAATTAGTCTTGTCACTGGGCAGATGCACAGAGTAGGCCCGTAGAACAATACACTAGCTACCTTAACTACACTTTATCCTTAACATACTATGCCTACTTATTATCCTATATGAAATACCTATACCTATATACCCCACACCCCCCTTAGATTTTCTATATGCCCCTGAATACTTTGAGTCTGCATATACATCGCAGCTCAAAGGATTCACATCCTAGCCTAAAATAAGCAAAAAACTGAAACCATAATATAGCAAGCAATCAATATAACAAAAAAAGAATAGTCATTACATACCATCTAACTTGTCACGTGCATGACGGACATTTTGCAGCCAAGACCAGGCCCAAGCCATCAAGACCACACCTCCCTGTGCCACAAATTCCTTGGATTTAGGTGGAGTTGTGACAAGGTGGGTGATGTTCAGTGACTGAGGGATGGTGTCATTGCCTGAAAGCTTGGTACAATTATACAATTCTGAGATTACAGGTTTCTGTTCAAAGGTTACAATATAAAATTGGAAGAAAAAACAAATTACAATTAATGCAAGCAATCCAAGCATATTAGCCAATGTTTCATGATATAAAAATGGAAGTATAAAGCATGCAATTACAAGAAACAGGGATGAAAACAAAATAATGGGAATAGGGTCTTTGGCAGATACTGTGGTGGTTCCAAGCCAAAAGAAGCATAAGAAAGTTCCAAATAAAAGTCCAGTTCCGGGGTGATGGGAAATTTTCCTTTGGTGTGCACGAAGGAGTCGCTTAATATTGATGGTCCGGGATTGGGGTGCGTTTTGAAGATCCATAGTCCTTATAGTAGGTTTTACAAAGTCTATGGTAGAGGAAGGGAAAAACAGGATGAGCCTCTGGTGCGTGGATGACAAATGTCCAGCCCTATTTTCCCTCCTGGTGGTTAACAATGTTGACTTCAAAGTGAGGCATAAGTACTCGATATCCTGCCCGGAGGGTGTGGACTAACTGTAGCACCCAAGGTCCGACGATGCAGCCAAGGAGACATAACACAACAATTATAGCATACTTTAAAATGGTTTTAATCCATCCCCAAAAATCAAGGTTTGGGATACCTGTTAGAGCATCCTCAAGAAAAAGGGTGGTGGTAGGACTTTGGACCCGATGGGCAAAGGTAACAAATCGTGTCAAAAATTCACTAAAGTTTTGACCCGTATTTCCATAGGTTAAACAGTTTTGGGGGTCATTAATATTTTGAATACAGTGTTCAGCCTTTGCAAGGACAGTAATTCCTGCAATCAGCTCCAATCTAGTAACTCTACTTTCAAGGAGACTAACCTTTTGAAATCCCTCCAAAGTGAGTAGAGTTAAATTTTGTAACTCAGCGTGAATGTCATTGGCAAAATTGTGGAGGTCATTAATGGCTGCTCCTGGCAGTAAAAATCCTATGACCCGTGAAAACATCTGGCGTCCCTGTGTAAATCCTGCCCTTTTAAAAAGGTGCTTGAAAATGTCCCATCCTGATGGAGGTAAACGATAGGTAAGACTGTGGTTGATTCCCATGGTTGTAGTGGGGACCAATTCCCAAAATGAGGAATTTTTACACCCTTCTTGGTAGTAATACCAAAGGTAACCATTACAAAATTGGACCATAGGGTGGTTTGAAAAAAATAATTGCCCTCGAATTGAAGTATCATTGAGGGTTATAGAGGGGGGTGATAGACTTGGAAGTTTAAGAGGGGGAAGTGGGCCTGTCCATGGTTCTGCTGGAAAAGCATAAGTTGTGGAGGTGTTAAAAGGGGTGAATGGATCAGGTGAAGTAGGGAAATAACAAGGCCAAGCCACTATCTTTCCAAAGTTTTTGGGAATGGATAGAGTAACATGGGTTCGGTGTTTAACAAAAATAAGGACAAAAGCCTGGGAATGAGAGGGACTATACCCTATGAAGGTTGAAGGGTAACTGGGAATAGGAAAGTGCTTGTCCTTTAGCGTGAGAAAATTAATTTGCTCAGGGGATATCTGGATAAAGAAGGGGATTTGCACAGTACCATTATTTTTCCCTTTTTGGAATTTAATGATAGTAAATTTCCGACACCGTTGTTTGACATGGATTAAAAGGAATCTTTCGGGTTTTAGGAATGTGCGGTTGATTAGGGGAACCGAGCACAAACCTGTGGAAGTGGAAGTTGTAATATTGAGCTTAATAAAGTAGGGCTTTTGTAAATTAGGAGTGACAGTGTAGTTGCAATATGTGGACTGAATTGTCCAGACATTTTGAGGGCTCAGTCCAGATAAGCTGACTGGTTGCCACTGGCCTTCAACTATGTGTTGTATTTTAGTTACATTGAGGGGAGGATACTTGGTAGAGTTCCATGGTTTTAATATCCATGAGGGATCTGGAGAAAGAGTGATAATACATGCAGTAACATTTGCAGCTTTACAATAATCCCAGTGAGATTTAAGTAATTTATCCTGGGGTAGCAATTTTGAAGTTAAGTATTTAAGGTGAAGAATTAATGAAAGCAGTACAAATAACTTGCGGGGCTTCATGGTAACACCTGAAAGTCCCGATCAAAGATCCAAAAAACAGACTGAGGATTAAGTGTTTCTTGGAACAACATCCAAGAAGAACAAAATGGATGTTGATGGATGATGGTTCCCTGTGTTTTGGTATGGGCCTGCCTGTTAAAATAGATTCCCTCTTTTTGAATTAAAGGTGAGGGTTTTTGGTCTGGATCTGGGATTGGAATTGGATGGTTCCAATCTGTGTTTTTAAGAATTAGATGTGGTGTTAAAGCAGATGCAGGTTTTTCCTTCAACCATCGGATTGCTCCTTCAACGGTCCCGTGGGTCTGTGGAGAATAAGCTGGAGAAATAAAGTTACTTACCCCCCACGTTTCCCAGAACTCGTCTAAAGCCTTAGATGTGAATGGGGGACCACCGTCTGAAATTACAATTTGGGGTTTGCCAATTAAAGTCATGATCTTAGTAAGTGCCGAAATAACATATTTGGCAGCATACGAACTGAGCTTCGTTGCATAAACTTTTCCACCATGGGTAGCAAGTACCAGATAGTTGCAACCTTCATGATGCATAATATCAAGTTCCCAAATTTGATTTAATTTAAATGACGGTTTAATCCTTTTCCACTTTCTGCCCCTAGGGGGATTGTAACACTTCTGGCACATAAGGTGCTCTCTTTTACATTGATTAATTTCTTCCTGAAGAACCTTTAAACCCTTGCGTTCTTGTTCTTTTTGGAATTGGGCGGCTGTGATGTGGAAGGGTAAATGTACTTCAAATACCTGCAGGTGCTCATCTAAAACCTTGTGTGGTGCAGGAGTTCCAGTGAAATGAGAATGCACTTTGAAGAAACAAATTGCTTTCTGTTCAGGTGGCAATTCTAGTTCCTTTAAGTATTTGGCCTGGTTTTTAACCGCTTGACTAAGAAATGCATTTGAATCAGTTCCTAGAACAATTGTGGTTTGAGGGTGATTGAGGCGCATGTGCTTTATAGCTAGCTTGTGTGCTAGTTTTTCCGCAGCTTGTGGTGATAGTGAGACAGTGCTGACAAGTTTTTCATAGCTGCATAGCATACAATAATAACCAGCTGCAGTTTTTGATCCATCAGTCCAGATATTGACTAATGTTTCATCTCCAGTGAGTCTTGCTCCTGTTAAGGGAAGACTTGGGGGGATAGAGGCCTGATATACTGGGCGAAACCATAATGGTAAGTAACCATCAAAACCTGATGTTAAATTGTTTTTTGGTGCGGCCCAGTTTACATACACCGTAGGCCTTTGTTTGTATTGGGCTGGATGCTGACCAAACCTTAACATAAGGGAGACCAGTATCATATCTGGATTTAGGTTGACTGGCTGAGGAATGCGTCTCTGTATTAACCTTCCACTTTCTAGACCTTCCCACCTAACATGTAGTTGACCTGAGGATGTAATTTTAATTGAAAATTCTACTTGTTCTGTTGGTGTAGGTGGAAGTGGGGAAACAGGTTGAGAATTTAAAAAATTCTTTGCTTGTGTGTATAATTTTTCTACTGTAATATAATCCTTCTTTGCCCCTGCTTCTCCTATCCTTTTTAGTGTGTTCAGGGGTAAGAATTCTGAAGCAAATGCTAAGTTCCCTAATAGTTTCTGAACCCATTGTTTTTTATTTTTTCCATGGATGTCCTGGACATCGGGGATTGGCTTGGTATAGGCCAGATGGTGTTGAGACTTTAATAGGCCTAAAATAGTAACAGTTTCTTTTGGTTCTAAGTCCAGGGGTTCTTTAAATTTCCATCCCAGACTTTGAAGGTGTCCCATGACAGTTTGAGCTCGTTCCAGAGTCTCTTCGGTGCTGTTACCACCGATGATAATATCATCTATATAATTCACAGCAAAATGGTTAAATTGTGTAAGATGCTGTTTGCAAGTTGTGTGAGCCCATATTGGAGCTAAGACATAACCCTGGGCGACCACTAATAGCCTATAATCATGGTTGCCTATTCTAACTCCCAGCACATTTTGTGGGTCTAGGACTGGGATCTGGTAAAACATGTCCTTTAAATCCAGGGTTATAAAAAACTTAAAATTCAAGACCCAAACATCATATTTGGACAATGCTAATGTTCCTTTACCTTGAGTGGCTTGATTTAATCGTCTGCAGTCCCAAACTATTCGATATTCACCTGGAATTTTCTTTGGAACTGGGAACCAGGGGATATAATGTCTCATGGTTCCTAGGGGAACTTCTTCTAACCAGTGATTCTTAATCCACTGGTCTTTCCAATCTGCTTGTTTGAAACACCCATACAAAGGGGGTTGCTTCAAAAGTGAAAGATCTACTTCCACAGAAAAAGGAGCAATTGAAATGACATCAACCTTAAAGATTGAATTAGAAGTGGCAGGGGTGAAATTGAGCCATCTCATTAACATTTTCTTAAGTTGAGGAACTAACAAGATAGGGTCTGTGCCTATGATGGAGTATTGGGCACCTGGATTAAAAAGAGTTAAACCTGGAAATTTGTTGTCTAGTAGAATTCGGAGTTCTGTTTTGCCTGTGACTCCTGATACTACTACATATTCGGAGGTTAGTTTGGCATTTTCAGGGATGTGATTGAGTATTGTGATTTGAGATCCAGTATCTAAAAGAAACTTATGTTTGTCTAGGGTGAAAAAGGGTCTTTTGTCCAGGGATGTACCCGAGGAATTGTTTACACTTCCAGGGGATTTTAGGAAGGCTACTTCCTAATCTTGATGTTCTCGGTACCGTTGAGGGGGTTTGATGTCGGCACGAGGTCTGAAGTTGTATCCGGTGTGTGTTTGAGGTTGCTCTGTGGGTGGTTTGAAGCCTGCCTTTTTTGCTGCTGTTAGCAGTTGTGGTGATGTAAGTTCTCTCAGGTTTTCTAGGTCAGCCCCTCGATTCTTTAAATAGTTAAAGGCGGCTTTTTCTTGATATGTGGTATCATCAAAAGGCAATTTACGGGGTTGTGGTGCAGTGGGCCTGTAAGGGGTGGCCATTAATGGACGTGGAGTAGAGGGATAAAATTTTGTTGTGGGGCCCTGGGGGTAAGATTGAGAGTGGCTCGGTGTGTATTGATTTTGTTTCCAGGGTTTGGGCCTTGCCTCTCCATAATGAGGATTAGTGGCAGGGTCCGTTTGCAGGGCCACTCTTGCTGGATTGTATAGGCTAGAGGGTCCTATTAATTCTACGGGGGGTGAAAATGTTCCCCTGACAATGTGAGTTCCGGTTGCATCTTTCCACATTGCATCTGTTTGGCCTGGATTAGTACTGAGAAGATACTCAGGCACATGTCCATCTATTATTTTTGCTATTAAAAAATCATTCCAGTCCCACCTGCCATAGTTTTGTTTAATCCATTTAATAACCTGTGCTGCTAAATAGTTTGGTAAATAGCCTTTATTTCCACTTTCGTTCTCCATTGCTTCCATTAATTTTAAGCCCAGGAGAGCTGCATTCTGTTGAGTTTGATCAGTGCCTAGTGGAAATACTTGGCGTGCAGGTGCTCGGAGTTGGACTGGTAATAGATCCCTGAATTCTCGGGGAGTCATGGAGAAATCTGAAAGCAACAAAAGATTTCTGAGCATCCAAGCTGCCCAAGATTCAAAGGGAAGCTTGGTGCCTAGAGTTTCCCGTAATTCCTGTATGTCTTTTGGTGTGAGGCCTTCATCTATCGTTATTATGGAGCCTCCACCTTTATCTTCAGGCTGATCAGTTATTTTATATTGTACTACACACACTTCTGATTCCTTTTTTAATTCGTCCTCTTTGTTTTTTAGAGCATCCCTCAGTTTTTGGTGGTGTTCTTTTAATGCTTTTGTTCTTTCTTCTATTTCGGCTTCTGTAAATGTAGGCATATCTTCTTTAAGAAGGCTTTCCAAATCCTTTATTCTCTTTTCTGCTTTAAGATGTTCAGTGTGTTTTTGTATAAGAGCCATAACTTCCGGACTTAATAAAGTCACTGACGAAGGTTCGGGCCCAATGTCAATGCGGGGGTGTGCATGCTGTGTGCTGTGTGGTCTGTTCATTTCCTGAGTGAGCTTTATTTTATCTAAAGCTTCCTGACATCTTTGATATGGTGTGTATTTTATGACCTGACATTCTACAGCAGGAGGGGCTGAGGGTTGTGTTTGTGGTTGCGTTTCAGGCTGGTAAGGGGGAGGAGGGGGAAGAGTCAAGAGCTCGGCTCTGTCCAGTTTCGCTTTAGAAGCGCCTGCATCTGCTTCATTGTCAATTTCAGGGCATTGTGCTTGATTTGCTAATTTTAGGGCTTTTTCTAGTTTGATTTGTATATTGGTTTCACACTCTAGCTGTCCTGTGTGTTTTCTAACCGGAATCCAGTCATCCTGGAACCGCTTTTCCTTTACACCTCTAAGTTTAACTATGCGTAAAACTCTAAGGGAGTTACTGGTATTCTGACTGAATTCAAATCCCTTTTTATAGAGAG
Source organism: Pelusios castaneus (assembly GCA_007922175.1). NCBI lineage: Eukaryota > Metazoa > Chordata > Testudines > Pelomedusidae > Pelusios > Pelusios castaneus. Next base: position 9,459,105 of record ML685849.1, on the reverse strand, counting down.
GGTCCTTTGACACTAATCGTTTGAAAGCAGTTAGATCTAGGACATTCACTTGTGGCATGTCCTCTGCATGGTCATTACCGGAGAAAGGATCCTGTAGGCTTGGATTTACATCTACATATACTGCTTCTTCAAGGGTTCCAGCAATGTGGAGGCATCTTAGTGACAAAGAATCCACATGAGTTTCCATTACCACTTCTACCTCTTGTTGTTTATTCCCCTGTTCTGTGGGAGCCCAATATCTAAATCTAGTCTGCAAAAACCAGGGACCTGAGGGCAAAGCATGCGAAGCCAAATGCTTAAGATGTGCAAGCAACGGCGTGCCTGGCGGTGCTCCATTTAAAAATGGACAGCCTGAGGGTGAACACCTTGGTACATTTTCCAAGATAGATAGTAAATTTGGGCTATACAGGGATTGATTTCCCAGCAAAGGTCTGTAAGCCATTTTTAAAAGTAAATAATCAAAATATAAAACCAATTCATTAGCTACTCACAGTTTGTAATTTTCTGTGAACAGTCAGGCTATTTCTCTTCAAACAATTAGGTCAAAATGAAACAGATTCCGTTGGCCTCCGGGCAGACACTCGAATGCGGCTGCAAAGAGGTCAAGGGGTAAAATATAATACCTTTTATATACAGTATTTTATAATCCGTTTTCAAGTTTTTACAAGTCTGAGTCAGACAAATTATCAGATAAATTCCTTGGGTCTGGCTGAGGTGTATTTGCCAGTTCAGCATTCTCAGTAGAGAGTCTTGAACTGTTTAGTGGCGACGGCAGTAATGTCCGCCCACTCGAACGACATTGAAATGTTTGGACTCTTAAAATATCTTCACCTGCCAGCTTTTCCCAAACATACAGAGTATTACCCAATGGTGGCATCATAACAACTGGACCAAACTGTACACCCTTGAAACTGGTGAGGTGTTTAAGCGAAGCATGAACTGCCACAATTACTATTGGGGTAAACCCTTCAGGAAACAGCTCGTCCTTGTGTTCCAGTAAAGGGATAGCTCTTGAACAAAAAGGGGGAGTTGGGTACAGATAGCGATCCAGGGGCGGAAAGCTCTGGGGTACCACAGCTAATGGCCTGCCATCAGCTGCTAATCCAAGTATGACTGGGTGGAGATATGGTTTGGATCGGAGACACTCACCACAGAACCCACAACTAAAGCGGTTCGAGGCTGATCTGATCCATATCTGCAATGGGTGATGAGTTCCTGGGGAAAATTGGGTTTTAACCTCCTGAGGTATCATGTCCCCTGTCAGCACTCCCGGGCAATCTTGTCCGGCCGGTACAAGGTGTGGGACGGGAGGCTCAAAAGTCCCCAATGGTTCATAGTACATTAGAGAAAGTCCGCCTGCCCCTGTAGGAGCAGGACTATTCTTCTCCAATTCATCTGACATTTTAATATGACACAGTTCTCTATATTCTTTAATTTAAAACGAAAAAATTACCCTTGCAATCCAAATTGCAAAATCTTAAATCTTAATATTACAAAGCATGAATCACTAAAACAAATCACAACTAATTGTTTACAGATTAGCAACGTAGCAATATTAGCATTGGAGCAATATTAGCATCAGCTGAGCCAACTTTAAAAAATAAAAATAATAATAAACAACAACCAAGTCATCTCTCGGGGTAAGATTTTCAAGAATGCCGTGTGATCAAGACGGTACTCCTTCTATATCCCAAAAGATAAGTGACTGTAGTCTTAACCTAATTTTTCTATATTATTTATTAAATGTTTAAAAAAAAATGCTTACTTATTAAACTACTTATACTAAATATTTCTCTAACAGGAAAAAAAACTAAAAACCTTAAATTCCTAAATTATTATACTTACCACCAATTATACTTACCACGTTTACTATTTTACCTTAAAAACAAAGGAATTATCATAACTTTTATGCAGATTTCCTACTTTATGGTTCATACTCACACTAGTACTTTTTTATTTCACAACTTATAAAACAATATTATCTTATACCTTACATTTTCAAATTACAGATTATCTTATTTTTCCTTTTTTACACTAAGTTTCTTGTTGTCACTGGCTGTAAGAAATTTTACAAGTGACCTACAGTGTTGCATTTCTCTGCCTTTTCTTCCCTTTTGATTTCGGGCTAGTTTTTCTTTTGATGGGTCTTTCATAAAATCCTTCCTTAGACGAGTAAACCCACTCGTAGCCCTTCCTTGCTGGTCCTGTGTCTCGAGGGCACAGACACTTTCTAACAGTTCCTGTCCAAGGAGAAAAACGGACGCCCGGACGAAGTGGACTAATTTCATCTAGGTCATCCATTTCGCCTAAATTGTCAGTATCACCTGCTACCATATCAGCTACTTCACTTGCTAGTTCAGCCCCCATTGCTTGATCGCTCCCTGACTCATAGCCAGAACTTTCAATTACTATTCCTTCTTCTTCTAACCTTTCTATTATAAAGTCTATCATAGAATGCTGATTATCTTTCAGGTGGATTGAACGAGGTGGTCCAAATGTCCAATTTCTCTCGGCAGCAGATTTTAGTTGGTCGTCTGGCATTGTAGAGTCCTGAAATCCAGTAGGAGTTAAAATGACACAGCTATGCCAGAGGATCCATTCCAGGTCCAAAATATATTCTTTTTGTTCTTTAGTTAAACTCTTGGACCGTGGAAGCGAATTGGCCCCAAATGGGGGAACTTGAATCGGTACCTTTTCCTTTTCTTTATTGGTTTTTTCAGACCGCGGTAGCGTATCTGTTAATAGCAAGTAAAAAGGTTTTGGTGGCGGTGATAGTGGCGATGATAAAAGGGTTTCGGATTGACTTTTACCCAGACAGGATGGAGGTTCCCCATCAGTTACCAGGGATTCACTTTCTTCCTGCTCTGGAATAGTTTCTAACTTTAATTTTTTAAATTTTTTCTCAGAAGCCTTATCAAAATTTCTTTTGGGTTTTTTTGTTCTGGCTTCTCCCTCGGGAAAGCCACTTCTGACACCATGCTCGCCGCTAGGAATTTGGTCACCCTCCGGGGTCTTATTCATCGGAGGTGGCGTGCTGACCTGGGTTCTTTTTCCCTCGGAGGCAAAACCTCCGTTTTTATTCGGGGAGTGGTTTTTGGAGGCCCATGTTGTAACATATGTGGTCAGGATATAAGAGCAACAAAGTACAGGACAGAATCCTCCCAGCACCCAAGCTATTAGTAGCAGGACTGGGTGTTCGTCCCAGGAGAGAGGGATTGAATATGGTACCATGGCCAGAAAAATTAGGAGGGCCAGGAGAAATAATAAGGAAACTACAAAGAGTGTTGTAAGTAGAAGAGACAATTTATTTTTCATGATTGTCATAGCTCTGTAGAGCTACAGGAAACAAAACTTAAAGTACAGAAATGCAGTTTCCTTAGCTTAAGCTTGATTATCAGTCTATGCCGTTCTATGCGGTTTCTTTCTGCTGCAGCTGCTTTTTAAAGAGACAGTAGATAATTTTATGCAAACTTACTCTGTGTACACTAAATTCCCGTTACATCTTATGCGCATTACATTTGTACTTATACTTGTACTTATACTTAAACACCCTGTTACAATGCTGCCGTTGCCCCTTTTTAAGGGGGCTCAGTACAGCCCTAATCTGCCTGTACTCCCAGGCTCGGGGCTCTAACCTATTTCTGTCCTAACTCCAGGACTACGGGGTTCTAAGCTTGATGGGTGTAACACTTACTAAAATATCTAAGTAGCTACTATCATTATTCCAGGACCCAAATTTGATCCCTTTCTAGGGCCAATATTCGCTAAAGTAATTTATTCCCGAACCTCTTTCGAGGGGGGCCAATATCAGTAATTTATTCCCGAGCCTCTTTCGAGGGGGGCCAATATCCGCCTAAGTCCTGTGCATATGCCTTTGTACTTATACTTACCAGCTCTCTCGGCCTCGTTGTCGAATTCCGCCTCTGTCGGGATTTGAATCGACCCTTCGGTTCCTTTCCACCGTGTCAGTCCCACGACCTGTCACCAGATCGGGGCCGCTGACTCCTCCGCCCAGACTCAATGACCGTAAGGACGAGCCCTATGATCAGAGAGCCTTGTTCCGAGAGACAGTCTAACGTCTTAGAAGCTCTGGAACTCCGACCCCCTCTCAAGATTTGGGGGCCCCAGTTATAGGGTTTTTTGGGTCGGCCCTGTCTCTCACCTTCCGTGAGGTGTGAAACTGTGGCCGCATGATGTCTGGGAAACCTTGTTCCTGATTGGTTGACATTTAGGTTGCGGGTAACACTTTGTGCCCCCAGCGCATGGGAGGCGGAGTGGTGGTCGAACACCTGGACCCATGGGGGGCCTCAGGCTATTTGCATATTAAACAGGCGGTTCGAGTTCTGGCTCAAGATCAAGAAGAGAGTTTGCTGGTTTTGACAAGGCCTCAGTTATTTAAATTAGTCTTGTCACTGGGCAGATGCACAGAGTAGGCCCGTAGAACAATACACTAGCTACCTTAACTACACTTTATCCTTAACATACTATGCCTACTTATTATCCTATATGAAATACCTATACCTATATACCCCACACCCCCCTTAGATTTTCTATAAACGGGAGACAGGCAAGCTACATAATATAGCATGCATAACTCCAGTTTACTTACTTAGGGTGCTGTATCTCAGTGTCTTCACTGTGGTGTGTTGACAGGAGATGACTTCTGGTTGATGCAGCCTTACTCTTTTCGGAGGAGGGGAGGGTGGATTAATGGTGTCAACTGGAGATCACTTCTGGGCAGATGCGGCTTTTGGGGTAGGCGAAGCAGGTGCATGCCTAGGGCCCCGAGCAATAAGGGGCCCCGTTGCCTGCTTCTCCTGCACCAAAAGCTGCGTCTGCTTGGGGGAGCTGGCTGGCATTGGGGAGCTGGGGCCAGGGGTAGGGTGGAGGAGCTGGGGCTGCAAGGAGGGCTGGCATCAGGGACCTGGGGCCACAGAAGGGGGGCCCGTGGACCTATAAAGAGGGCCTTGCAATGGGCCTTTGCCTAGGGTCTCCAAGAGCCAAAGGCTGCCTCTGCTTCTGGGATCGATTGAATGGGCCTCCATAGCCTGCTCACCCGATCCTGTTGCATTGACCTGTGCAGTCCCAACAGTGTAGACATACCCTAAGAGCAGGTCTTGCTCTCTTTGGCTATGTCTACACTTGTAAAGTTAAGTCGACTCTGTTAAGTTGACTTAACAAGGTCGACTTTAAGTCGACTTAAAGTTGACCTTGTTAGGTCGACTTAACAGAGTGGCTACACTTTAACTCGACTTAAGTCGACCTTGTTAAGTCAACTTAACAATAGACAGAGACGTCCATACTGGCTTTAAGTCCATTTAATAAGGTTGACTTAGCGCTATTCCCTGTCCACACTGGCTTGAAGTCGACTTAAGAAGTCGACTTAAAGCTTAAGTTGACCTTCAGAGGTGGTGGTATTAAGTTGACTTAAGCTGTTAATAAGTCAATTTAAGGAAGCACTTAAGTCAACTTAATAAAAGCCCAGTGTGGACGCAGCTTTGTGTAGGTCAACTTACACGTCCTTGCCAGTGTAGATGCACCCATTGATTTTAACAGAAGATGTCCCCTGACTTCAGTGAGAGATTCCTATTGACTCCAGGTGGAGCAGGAACATTTATTAAAGTTACTTTTAGACTACATATCTGTACTGTCACATAATCTCCAGGATGACTTTGACTGAGCAGAGATTCAGAACAAGGTCTACACACCGCATAGAAGTTAGTCCCATATGAATTCTCCCCCAAAATAGTATTTAATGTGAGCCTTAAATTGATGTTCAAGTCAGTTTCTTACTTCTCTGCTTTTTAAATCCACGTGTGCTTCCCTTTTAGCATCTATGAAGTCCCCTGAGAGTCTGGAGAGTTGCATTATGACATTGCATGATTTTACAAGAAGGCTGTCTGATATCATTTTGCTCCTGGTAGGATTCTGCACCTCAAAATTGAAAATTTCTGCACACAATTATTTTAAATTCCTACATGTTTTACTTATCAAAATAACACAATATAATATGTTGTTTTCAATTATTTGGGGAATTTATTTCAAAATACTTGTCAGCAAGTATGCCTGTAACAGTGCAGACTAAAAAGATTCAGGAAATGGTTTTCTTGACACACTAGGCATATTAGCACATCTATATGACCCCCAAGATCAGATCAAAGGGCACTAATAAGATTTCCATGTATGTCAAGCACAGAAGACTTTGAGGATGTGCCCACACAGCAAAGAAAAACCTGTGACTGGCCCATGCCAGCTGACTTGGGCTGGGAGGCTCAGATCGTTTCCTTGCCGTGCAGACTTCTGGGCTCAGACTAGAGTCAGAGTTCTGGGACCTATCACCCTTCAGGGTCCGACAGCTCAATCCAGCCCCAGTCTGGAATACTACCCAGTGAGGAAACAGCCTAAGCCCTGTGAGTCTGAGTTAGCTGGCACAGGCCAGCCATGGCTGTTTCTTTGTTGTGTGCACATACTCTAAAAGGCAGCACAACCATGGGAGAGAAATTACGCTGTGATCTGGAACAGCACTTACACGTGTGCATGATGTTCAGTACCTGACTGTCGCCAGTGAAATAACGCTTCACTGGATTGGGACCTGGCTAATATCTAGTGCCTTACTCATCATGTCACTGTATAATTTCACAGGACTAGAATTGAAATTGAATTGAATTGAAATCTATTGCAGACACTAGATTAGAGGGGCAATGAGAATGGAGGGTCCAACATGGCCATGGGGCATGCAGGCCCCTGCTGCACAGAGGTAAGGAATCAGCCAGCAGCCGACTCATCCCAGGATACGGTGCGACTGCACCTGGGGTGGGGCTGCACCTCACCTTGACACAGGGTAAGCCCCACATCTGTCCCAGGAGCACCCAGAATCCCTGCCCTACCTTGCTGGGTGTACCACAAGAGCAGGTGAAAGGAAAGGAGTCTTACATGCATGCCCAGCCCTGCCCCTGGTCCAGGTGTGGGCTGGCAGGCTCAACCATGCAGGATCCAAAGGTGGAGGGATCCAGGTCTGTGCAGGGGAAGGTTCTGTGTGGGACAATCTGGGTGTGGGCATCTTGATGGAGCTATGGGTGTGAGGGGAATATGAATTCAGAGGGGTTTCTTGGGGGGTTGTGGGTCCAGGGGAAATGGGACTGTGCGGGAGTGGGGTGCCCAGGTGAAGGTGGTTGGACTCAGTGGGGGGGTTTGATGTGGGGGGATGAGGATTGACAGGGTGGACTGGGTGCAGGGGTTGGGGTAATGGTGCTTGGGCGATTGGGGTTCTGGATGCAGCTCGCTGGGGCTCAGTGGGGTGGGAGTCTGGGCACAGGGGGCCCTGGCTGCAGGGCTGGTCTAGGGATGAGGGCTGGATGCAGAGAGGTGGGTCTCTGTGAGGGAGTCTGGGTGGGGGTTAGGGGTTTCTGGATGCAGTTGAGTGGGGCTTCGTGGTGGGTCTGGTTGTTTGTGGGGATCTGAACACAGGGGTTGGGCGAATGGGGGGGGGGGGGATGCAACACTCCTTCCCCCATGGCTGGGGAGGAATGGTGGCAGGAAATGTGTGGGGGTGCAGAGCTTCCTAAAGCCAGAGCAGGTTCCCAGGGGTGGGTTTGACCTGGCCTCCGCCCTGGGTGCTCTGGTGCAGGGGAAGAGGAAGTCCTCTGCCCCCTAGCCCCACCAAGATGAGCAGCTGGAGCTTGGTGCATGCAAGAGGCACCAGCTGAGATGCTTCTGGCCTTGGCACTCCGTGACTCTGGACGCACCGTGATAGCGAATAAGAGGGACAGAGTCTCACACGCATGCCTTGCCCCACCTCTTGAAGCAATGATTTACATCTCCCCCAGCTGCTCTTGGCACCTGAACCAGGTACACCCACATGGGACTGCTGCCCATGAGGGGCAGGTGAATCAATTATTTTGGGGGGGAAAGAATAAAATCTGGAGGATATGAATTCTGCACTTGCGCAGTGGCACAGAAGTCCGCCAGCATTATCACTTGTAAAAATTGCACTCCAAAGTATGCAGAGCACAAGTATATGAATATGTCCATAATGTGCTGAACTAATAATCTGCATTAACAGTGTTTGGACCAATTTTTTTATACACCTGCAGTGTAAAAACATGAATGACCAAGCCTGGATGTATTTCTGTAGTTCCTGGTTTTTATGTTTGTCCTGTTTAATATTATGCTACTTATGAGTTTGAAAAATTATTACATTTAACAACTGTTATTTGAAATATAATGATAAAATAAAATGACATCTGTGCCACTTCTGAGTTGAGGTATGGTGGTCATGACACTAACCTACTTCTTTTCTGCAAAGACTTATTTTTGCCAGCCTGGGGAATAGAGACTTGAACCTGCTATGATAAAATCAATGGCTGTTTTTTCAATAATTTGAATGCAAGCAGGCTCGAGCCCTAAAAAACAGACTTTGCAGCTATGACGTGTGTAAAGTTTTTTTTTACAACAAGAAGTAGCTCATCAAATAGATGCATTTTCATGTTTTTAAAATGAACATATACTTAAGTGAAATAATTGCTGCTTCAGAATTTAGGGCAAATAGAGGCCCTGGTTTGATCATGTGGAAAGCTTCTCAACTGTCAGTAGATTAGAATGGATTTGAGACTAAAAATAACAAGGACCCTATTTGTGGGAATGAATCAAAACTCAGGCAACATCTGAAAAATATGTTAACATCTGAATATGATTGCTCTTTATATTGCAGTATTGTCTAACGATCCCAGTCAGGATCAGGGCCCCACTGTGCTTTACAAATAAATCTTCCAGTCCAATCAAAGAGTTTCCATTATCTGTATGGTTAGCAAATCAGTATTTATGTATCATATTATGGTAGACTCAGCAGAGCAGGAAACAGGGTTGAGAAAACCCTCTTGGTGAAAGATTTTTTTTTTCTTGGCAGTTCTTTTGTGAAGACCTAAAAAGAGGAAACTGGTGGAAATTGGAGGAATGCAATCCACATTAACAAAGTGTGGCTCTCTGTTTCCCATGAATGACTAGAAAATCTATATAGGTTTGGAAGTCTGCTTGTATCTGTAAATTGATAGACCTGGTCCATTACCTCAGGCAGTCAGCACGCATGCTTGTGATCTAGAGATCCTGGCTTCACTCACTCCAGTCAAGCACCGTTACAGATGAATAAAAGAGGGGAGCATCAAAGCACTTTGGGAGAATAAGGGCAGTGAAAAGAAAGCGGGGAAACTCATTCAATATAGGAACACAAGACTGTGCCCTGAAGCAGAATACAGGCCGGTTACAAAGCAATGCAATAATGTCATTGTGAGCCCAGAAAAAAGATGATACTGTTTTTAATTCCACCTTCATTCCCTTTAAATATAGTGTGGGGAATATTTCTGCATTGGTAGGAAGAAAACAAAATGATCAAGTAGTCGGTAGGCCTTTTCCAGTTCAGTTTCTATGATTCCATTACTCTTATTCATCTTTATGTCTTAGATTGTAAAATATCTTTATTTCCTCATATATTTTCCAGTTTATTCCTTGTTTCAGTGAAGTTAAAAAAAAGTGTTGCTATTAAAAACATGGCCTGTAAAATTCATGTGAGATCCTGCTAGCTTTCAGTACTTGGGATAACCTGTAGACACAGGTTAGAGCCTTTGGGTCTGCTGGAAAGACAAAAGAAAGACTCAGAGACTGGCCAGGTTGCTGGAAAAGCCTGTTAGTGCAGCTGGGAAGACAGAACTTGTAAAGGGCAAACAGCTGTTGGAGTCAGACAGGAAAGCCTCTGAAAAAGGGGGGGGGGGGAGGAGGAGGAGGAGGAGGAAAAGAAGTTTGATCATGGCTGGGTAAGAGGCCAAGGAAATAGATTCTAATCTTCTGATTTAACACTAAATGTAATATTACATTTTTATGTAAGAGTAAAATAGGAAAAGCTAGAGGCTATGTGTTGCCAAGATTGTAATTTTCTCACCTACCTTAACACTAAGATGGCCTCCCTTTACCCCCAAAAGCTGTTTTCCATCATAATCTGAATCTAGTCTGTGCAGAATCCAACAACTGAAGGAGACACCAAAAACCACTTTGGTAAATAGTGTCACTTAACTGCAAGGGCCAAATGTTCGGTGAGTAAACAGTTTTAAAGGTACTGAAAAGCTGTTTGGCTTCCAATGGAGTGAGCCGTTAATGAAAAGCAGAGGGGCTCCTCTGTAGAACTTGGACATCTGAAGCCAGGTTCGCTCACCTCATTTCTTTGACATTAAGGGTTCAACATGGAGAAATACATGGGGTTCTGAGTTAGCTAGAGTCTGATTTAATTGTGTCAGGATGTAGAAATTGGTAGTAAATTTCTAAAATTTTACATATATAAGTTGTAACGCTAAATGTGAGAATTTTTGAAAGTTTTCTGGGAAACCAAAATAAAGGATTAATCTAAAGAGTAAATTAATGACTCAGTATTTACTTTATCATGTTTGGGTATGACAGTTATTTCTTACGGCACTGTGCAAATTTCTATGTACTCATTTTGTTTGCACATTATGTGCATATATGTTGTTCTGTGGGCACAACTAAAGGTATGTTCATGCTGCAAAAAAAGACCTGTGACACAAAGGGCAGGTCTTCTCTAACAGTGGCAAATTCGCCGCTCTCAGATCAATCTTCTGAATCGACTGATTGGGTCTGTGAAGACTTGCTTAGCTGATCAGGAAGCCGATCTTGTAAGACCACCACCACAGAAGGAATAATGCCTTCCCTCCAACTCAGTGCACTGAAGACACGCGGTAAGTAGATGGTAGGCAATTGGAGGGAGATACACAAGGTATTTTAAGTACTTTCCATATCTCCTTTTAATTGCCGCTGAAATCACACCACTGAATAGACCAGGGCCCAGTCTCATGGTGCGTCTACACTTACAAATTAAGTCGGCTTAAGCGTGCTTAAGTCAATTTAATTTAATCTGTGTACACACTACATTTTCCTTAAGTCGATTTAAGCAGCTGCTTAAGTTGACGTAAGGAAAATTAAAGTCGACTTTACTAAACCTAGTTTTAAGTCGACTTTTCTAGCTAAGTCGACTTTAGAAAGTCGACTTAGCCAGTGTGGATGCAGAGTACCCCTAAGTCAACTTTAAGTTGACTTAGGGGGCTTCAGGGCTTCCCCACTGCCCTCCCTGCCAGGGTGGCTGGCACAGCCACAGACTGGCGTGCCCCCCCACAGGGCAGGACAGAGCCCTGCCCACCCTGCTCCTATGCTCTGCCAGGGTCCCTGTCCCCCTCAGCTCCCATTGTACCGAGGTACAATGGGGCAAAGGCTGAGCGCCCTGGCACTTGGCAAGGGGTGCTCCCCCTGCCACCTTGGATCTGTCCCAGGTCCACCTAGTCCCTACAAGTCAACCTAGGCATCCAGTGTGGACGCTCTAGGTTGATTTGGCAGAGTCCCCTCAAAGTTGACTTAATTTTTGAGTGGGGACATGCTAAGTCGACTTAAATTAACAAGTGTAGACATAGCCTCAGAGTCCAGGTCAACTGACCTGGGTTTGGGCTGAGGGGATAAGAATAGAAGTGTGGCTGTTCCTTCTCAGGCTCTGACATCCAGGAAGGAAGGTGTGTCTCAGAACCCAGGCTCAAACTTGAGTGGGAATATCTGTTTTAGCCCTGCAGTGCGATCATAAGTCAGTTGACCCAGGATCTGAGAATTTGCATTGCATTTTTTTCCTCCTGCAATGTAGACATACTCTTAGAGGTGCACACTTCAAGATTTTGTCCAAAATTTATGCTAGAAGAGATGAATATTAGTAAATTCAATGGCAAAGAGTTAGGCAGAAATTTCAATCTAATGTGTGAACAATTTTTTTCATATTACAGGCAAAATATGAGTAGGATCTCCCTTTACTCCATGGTAGGTTTTTTTTCATCCTAAGATTTTATTATGTAAAAGGTTTTGGTATAATGACCAGCAGTTTCAATTTGCATGGATTTGTGAAAATCTTTTTCTGGTTCTCATGTGCTCTAGCTATAGCTGGGCTTGGCTCGGCTCAGCTCAGCTCCCCACTAGCAAGAGCTGCCTAGCATGCTCAACACCTCCCCCCCCCCCCAGCGTTTAACCATTTAAACATTCTATTTTTAGAATGTTTAAATAGATTTTAAATTAAACTAATTTTTATAGCCCTCACAAGCACCTAGACATTTGCTTAAATGTAGGTGCTTGAGTAGAACTCAATGGGGCTACTTGCATGCATAAAGTTGAGCACGTGCCTACAAGAAAACAAATTTCTTATAAAAAATAGAATCTCAATCAAACTTCCTTTGTAACAAAAATATATATAGAGAAAAATATCAGAAAAGGTATAAAATTAGCATAACTCATACTAAACAGAAAGCTTTCCAACAGTACTGTAAGGCTGGCATAAATTTAATTTCCTATTTAAGATACTTGAAAAACATCACATAGGTTAATCTTTTCTTTTAACTTTTAGTTATAAGCAGACTTATCTTTTGACATAAGGGTATGTGTTTGTGTGTGTACGTGTCTGGAAATGAGTCTTCTGTATTAGACCTCTTCCTGCATAATATTTATGGCAATAATTATGCCATAATGGCTTGAGAAAAGCAAATAGATTGATTTTATTAAAATTGCTTAAAATATGAACTTTTTGAATTCTACAGAGCACTGGAGAGATATCAAAGTTGTGCCTATTTAAGAGAAAATCAGTTTTGCAATGATACTGTTTTCATAAAGACCCATTGTATGATTTATTGCTTTTCTGGCTTGACTTGTAACTTCGGCATATAACCAGAACTGCATTGGTGTTGAGCCAGAGCTAAAGAGGTAAACAGACAACCTTCTGTATTAGTATGTGTGCGAGAGACAGGAATAATCCCTTCTGTTACTGGGGCACAGCAAGCAAGCTCACTGCAGCCTGGAAAACCATTTCCACAAACCTGATCTCCGTCCCTTCCACCACATGGAAAATAAGAGGAGGAAAGAAGAGTAAAAGATAAAGTAGCTTTGTCTCTGTTCCCACTATTGCAGCCTCATTGGTTGGAGCAAGAGGAAATATGCTAGTGTAGACAGGACTCAGGTATTCATACCACCGTTTCCCACCTTGGTATTGCTGCTTTGTCGCTTCTGCTGCTTTTTGCTCTCTTGTGGCTACTTTTCCCATTCACTCGCCCTTCTCTCTCCCCTTTGTTGTTTTCTCTATTCCTCTTGACACATTCCCTTCATGACCCCTGGGGGAGTGATCTCTGTGTCCCATACAACTTCTACGCCTGGCAGTAGCTCAGGGGTCCCCTTTCTCAGTCTCTTCCAGCTGCCTCTCTCAGCAGCTGCATGGAAAACAGGCTGGAGTCAGCTATGGCTGCTGACAGAGAGGAAATGGGGAGGGAAGCAGCTCAGTTTAGAAAAACCGTCTCCTTCGCTATTGCTGGAAACATCTGTTACCTGGAGTATCTTTTGAAAAGCCAGACCTGTCTCTACCCAACTGGAACTATTGGCAGCAGTCTGTTTCATACTATTTCTATAGATGGAATTGGGAGTGACACCTATAGCTAACATTGCATGCCACTTCCAATTAAAGGACCTTGTTTTCAGTTGTGTCTCATTTGGCCAAACTGTATCTGAAATTTTCTTACCTGGAAGTGTTCCTGAGGCTGAATGATTTTGAAACTATCAGCTACAATGGCTAAGCTGTTTCCAAGAAAGAACCTGGAAAAAATTATTATTTTTTCCCACACTTAAAAAAAAAAAATCTTACAACTCTTTGAGAAGCTCTAGTCCCTTGGAGCAAGGTCTTGAAATTTGGGAGGGAGTTCTCCTTGATGTGGCTTTTTCATGGCCCTGTGCAAATTCACTCAGATGTGGTCATCATAAGCCTTGGAAACATCTGTTTGCCCATGCTTAGTAAAGACATGTTAGTTTGGCAGCTAAATTCTCTGAGTCCATTTGCACTGAGCATGCTGTAGCTTGGGGCTGAAATGACTGACCCAGACTTTTCTGACAATTGTTCCTCCAGGCTGCCCTAGGCCCATGTGTCATTGGACACAGGAACTGAGAACAGGGAGACTGTCTCTCCTGTACTCTGAATACTCCCTCTGCTGGAGGAGGAAGCAGCCACACTGGAACACAGAAGGGTGAGAAAGGGGTTGGGCAATTGGAGAGGACAAGCCAACAGTGCACAAGGTGTTTGCAGAAGGAGGGTATCAACTTTGAATTGCAGAGGAGGTTCTCTAGGAGTTCCATTGTAGCACAAGGGATGCATTGAATCAGTGCATCTCCTGACCTCAATAGCAAGATCCCTCCCAGTTGCCTCTGCTCGCTCTTTGGAAATGCTGGCAACCTCAGTGCCTTCTATTGCAAGGGAGGCTGTACATCCACTATATCAGTTGCTGGAGATCTTGCATCACTGTTTATAGTGGCAGAAATAACTTCCATTCAGGGCTAATTCTAACTTCCAGTGTGAGCAGTCTGAATTCTGAACTCATAGGGTGCGTCTACACTTGTAAATTAAGTCGACTTAAGCTTGCTTAAGTCGACTTAATTTACTCTGCATCTACACTACACTTCCTTAAGTTGATTTAAGGAAAAATTAAGTCAACTTTGTTAAACCTCGTTTTAAGTCGACTTTCTGCTTAAGTCGACTTTCTAAAGTCGACTTAAGCCAGTGTAGATGTGGAGTACCCCTAAGTCGACTTAGGGGTCTCCAGGGCTTCCCCACTTCCCTCCCTGCCAGGGTGGCTGGCACAGGTAGAGCCTGGCATGCCCTCTCACAGGGCAGGGCAGAGCCCTGCCCACCCTGCCCGGGTCCCTGTCCCCCTTTGCCCCATTGTACCTGTGTACAATGGGGCAAAGGCTGATCCCCCAGGCACTTGGCAAGGGGTGCCCCCCTGCCACCATGTACTAGTCCCAGGTCCCCCTAACCCCTAGAAGTTGACCTAGGCATCCGGTGTGGATGCTCTAGGTCGACTTTGTAGGGTCCCTTCAAAGTCGACTTAAAATTTAAGTGTGGACATGCTAAGTCGACTTAAATTAACAAGTGTAGATGTAGCCATAAAGTTTGAGTGGGTTCAAAATTAGTTGAAAGAAATGCACTCACCCCAATTAAACTCAGCAGTGCACATGGAGCTAGATTTGCAAAGGCACTGCAAAGCTGAGTGAGTGTTCCAACATTTTAAGTTCTGAGGAACTCCGTGTCAAAAATGACCAGACAATTAAGTGTGATAAAACCAGCTTTCTTCTGGTTGATGTTTTTGAATGTGCTGCAGGCTCTAGCATCTTTGTGGGTGATCATCCAAACAATATTGTTGATGATTTCATCCTGCCATGGCTCTGTTGTTGATATATGGCTGATATTGAGAAAGAAGTTGAAGCCTGCACTACAAAACGTTGTAAGTAGTGGAGCACCTCATCTAGAATGTCTTTTGCAAACTGAGCCCCCTGATAAATACAGAGACAAACAAGCGAGGCTATATGATGATTTCGTGATCGATAGTCAGACCTAGGGAACTGAAACACCAGCAGGCTTCATGGATACAGACAGGGCTGGAGTAAGAGGGCCTGGAGCCCCGGGCTGCCCCCTTTTGTGGGGCCCCCAGCCTCCCCCACCATGGCCTCCCCTACTATGCTCCCCCCACCTTGGGGCCTAGCCCGCCAACATGGTGGCCTGAGGGTGGGGCGGGCTGGGACCAGTCGGCCTGTGTGTGGGGTGGGAGTACCACAGCCTGCCTCTCCCACCAGAACCAACACCCCCGCCCTGCTAGTACTGTGCAGGGAGGGATGGTCAATGCAGGGGCCTTAGGGGTTTCAGTCTGGGACCCCGCTTCAGGCCAGCACCCAGGACTGCAGCCTCTATAGGCCCTGTGTTGATCTGGCCCTGAGTGCAGATAGGCAGGGGAACTGCTGTCTCCCACTGGTTTGTGGATTGTACTGGACCATAGGTGCCTGGACATCTACAGTGAGGCAGCAATGCTGAATGCTCAGAGGAAGAAATCTAGGTGCCTAGAGAACTTTTATAGCAAAAATTTAAGGACGGAGTGAGTTTAGGAAAAGGGTAAGGGGCTTGGCTATTTGGGAGAGCCTCAAAGTAGACCTGCTACTCCTTCAGATCAAGAGAAATCAGCTGAGGTGGTTTGGGCACCTGATAAGGATGCCCTGGCTCAGCTTCCTTTAGAACTATATTGGGCACGTCCTAGTGGGAGGAGGGCCCAAGATGACCCAGGACATGCTAGAGGGATTATATCTCCTGGTGGGCCTTGGAATACATGGGAATTTCCCAGTAGGAGCTGAAACATGTTGCAGAAGAAAGGAAAGTCTGGTCTTCCTTACTCTCTATGTTGTTGCCACGACCCTTACCAGGTAAAGCAGCATAAAGGAAAAGAAGAAGAAGTGAATTTTGGCATGTACAGGTTAGGTGGTAGCTGAGCAGGGGTTTGATGAACCTCAGTAGTGCCTACAGTGACAGTGAGGCATCAAAGTCTCTTGTGAATTTGATTCTTGGCCTCTACTTCCACCAAAAATCTATTTGTGATATTATAGCTCAAGTCAACCACTGAGTCCATTGATCAGCGTATTGATGGCATCTTGTACAGAACAAATTACCATTTTAATTTTTCAGAAGGCTATTCAGTGCTAGCAATAACATGTAAATATTCAGCTAATTTGCAGCCTGTCCTGGAAAATGTTAGCTGCGTTTGTCCCTTCTAACCACAGGGGCACCACCCAATGACTTATTGTAGAAGAAAAACATACCATTCCATCGGCTTGCTGACGCTGTAATCAAAATCCTGGGAATATGTTCAAAACTCCAGGAAGAGACTGTTACCATGTGTGTGTTCACATACTTGTTCAATCTGTTGGGCAGCCACTGAGAATACTTGTAACAACAGTTGAGTGCTAGCTGTAGATGCACACACAAGTTTCAAAGATTCCACATGGAAAGGACACCTGGTGTTGAAATGAAATATTTGCTGCCATTCATGGCCTTGCACAGTACTGCATACAAAAGGCCATGTGCCTGGTAAAATCTTGTTGTTTGATTAACTTGGAAAAATTAAATACCTAACATCCTGTCTCCAACTTTCCTGAAGGTTACTTAACTTTACACTTTTATTATGCCAGTGTTTGATTCATGCACTAGAAACAGTCCTGATGTAAATCTGGGGTTCAACTAGCTGCAGAAATTTTGCAAACTCATATAATTAAGCAATGACTAAAACACTTATCACTTATATTTACACTTATATTTCCCCAAAATGTTTTTTCCCACGCTCAGCCTTCCATTGTTGTGAAGGATTTCATTACTTAAAAAAAAAAGTTCAATTTAGAACCCGGGATGAATATATTGTCCCGTGTCCCTGTCAGAAAAGCATTTTTGGTTGTTATGGGTGCATAGCTTTCAAGTGCTGAATTCCCCCTGAGAGGTGTGGTGTAGTGTGCTCTCACCAACTTGCAGAATCAAGCCATTTTGACTAATAAATCACAAAGTTTTCTGTTTTTAAGTGTAACTGGAATCAGGTAAAGTCAGAAAAGGGTACAAGATCCCTGCTCTCTTAGGCTGTGTCTACACTTGTAAAGTTAAGTCGACCCTGTTAAGTCAACTTAACAAGGTCGACTTTAAGTTGACTTAAAGTTGACCTTGTTAAGTCAACTTAACAGAGTGGCTACATTTTAAGTAGACCTTGTTAAATCGACTTAACAATAGACATAGTCATCCACACTGGTTTAAGTCAATTTTCAACTTAGCACTATTCCCCGTCCACACTGGCTTTAAGTCGACTTAAGAAGTCGACTTAAGGCTTAAGTCAACTTTCAGAGGTGGTGTTATTAAGTCGACTTAAGGAAGCGCTTAAGTTGACTTAATAAAAGCCCAGTGTGGACGCAGCTTTGTGTAGGTCGACTTAAGCATCCTTAAGTCAACCTAAGTTGCCAGTGTAGACGCACCCTTAAAGTGAACGGGAAAGGCTCACTTCTGTTTTCTCTCCTCTGAGACTAAAAGGTGGGGAAGGGAGTCTCAGGAGCCATTAAGTGAGCAATATAAAGGGATCCACCTATCACATGAGGACTGGAGAGGAACATCTTGGTTCAGAAGCAAGGATCTGTTCATGGAGGGGTTGAGCCCGATCTTTTAGTTCAAGGAATCTGGTGGTTCCTGCTTGTTGCTGCCATCTGAGTTAGTAGATTTTGGGAGAGAATGGAAGAAGGCTTATTCCTGACTCCTCAGACCAGCAGCACATTTTCTAAGCCTGCTACCAGATAGTAGCAATCTCTCTCTGTCCTGCAGCAAGTGCACATCTATTTGCTTCTGACATAAAATATGGTAATCTCAGCACAGTGAAATGGCTCTTCCTGAAAGAGGGAGAAAATGGAACACTTTAGAGTGGGTCCCAAAATAGATTAATTTTTTAAAAGAACTGAATTTTAAGAGGCACCAACATTTTCTCTAACTTAGTCTGACCTCCACATCATTAAAAATGAAGTCAGTGAGTAAAAGCATGCCAGATATAGTGTAATGTTTGCTATTTATGGTCAAGCTGTTAAGCTTAGATGGACTTAGGTAACAGGGTTTCATTTACCTCATTAAGTTAGTTATTAAACAATTCAACTTGGCACTAAAGAAAGCTCAGTTTTTCCTGTGGAGTTGAAGGGATTCCCTTTTCATTCATTACTAATGATTCTGAGGTGTTAGGAGAATGAAGGAGGGATATGGATAGTCCTTGAATCTTTTCTCTGAAGGCCTTGAAACATAAGCTTCTTTGCATTTCTTAATAATAACTAGTATTGGTGTTTGGAAATGCCACTATAAAGGGTTATGATAATAAAAAAAGGATATAGCAAGATTACATTTGAAACTCCATGGTTTTTGGCTTCTAGTGATAATCCACATTAATGCATACCTGTGTATTTTTGATTGAAAAAGGGCAGGCTTATATACAGAATGCATACATATCTTATAAGTCTTCTATCTGTCTTCTTCCAAAAGATCAGACTATTTTAAGAAGATCCAAGCCCCAGGTTCAGATAAATATCACACACTATTTTGTGACAGACTCTGAAAGTAACTACCATGCACCAGTTAGAGCTCTATGAAAATGGTCACATATTTTATTTATCTGTAAAATAAGAATGAGTGGATGGAATTTGAATCTTTATAATCTCAAGACATTTTTCAAAGGTTTTGTGAACACACCAGCATGTGTTCACATTTTGTGAATCCTTTCTTTCATAAATTA
Source organism: Pelusios castaneus (assembly GCA_007922175.1). Lineage (NCBI taxonomy): Eukaryota > Metazoa > Chordata > Testudines > Pelomedusidae > Pelusios > Pelusios castaneus. The sequence continues at coordinate 9,439,921 of ML685849.1, read as the reverse complement.
ATCTCGTGTTATACAGCCTCACTATTTAAGCAATGTGTATGCTAAATAGTGTTTTTACATTCAGAGTCTTCTGCATTGTACATTTATCAACAAGGGCACTTTTGTTTGAAAAATGATCAACAACGGGCCTCTTCCAAGAAATTAATTATTTTTAATGAAAATGGGGATATTTGTGTGTTCATCTCAGATAGTTGTGCCAAAGTTCCCAGTGTTAGTATGTCTACAGTGCACAGGTAAGGCCAGGGTTCAACCTCAGGCTCAACCACCCTTTCCATCTACACACAAATCACAGTAACGCAGGGCTTGGACTAATGCGGCCACATTTTGGGAGGGTGCTAGGAAGTCTAGGATATAGATATTTAGACTCAAGACCACATCATGTAATATAGATGCTGGAATCCAGTTGTGTGTCAGAGTTCACTAATCCCTAAACTGGGGTTACAAATGAATATAGATGCTTAAACCCTAGGTTAACTAATCCTGGATCTGCTAACTCAAATTTCTACTGCCCTTGGGCTTACCTTGTAGACCAGACATACCTTATATAATTTGATTCCAGTGAAGAAATGCTAGGCCAACTTTGTGGGTGAAGTATTACATGTTTTGTAGGACCTCAAACCCAATGCAGAGTGCAGGAATAGTTGTGTGGAAGGGCTGAAGGAAGTATAGTTAATGAGGGAGCAAAACTCCAGCAATAATACATTTAAAAGATGAAAAGTATATCTTTAAAATGTCTCATTATTCAAAAGGCTTAATCTGTGAGCAATTAAAATCCTTTGCAAAGAGTTGGGCTTTGGGGAGCAGGAGAGTGGCAATGAAATGAATACAAGCATCTAGGAGAAGGATGGCATTTATGGCCTTGGAGAACCAAGAAAATTCCAAGTGATTTTTTTAGAGACTATTTGTATGACTAGGAGAAGGATTGCACTATGTGTCTAGGTAGTTTAGGGTATGTTTACATTGCAATATAAGCTCAGGATTAGTTGGATTCGAGTCAGTTTACCCTGAGTTGAGTTAGAGCACCGGTACTCAAGCATCTACACTGATTGTTAACCCTATGTTAAGAATTTTCTAACACGATCTTGAACCTGCAGCTCTAGCATCCACACTGCATCATGCAGACCCAAATAAAACCAATCATTTCCCAGATGCCCTAGGACCTTCCTGAAATATAGCCACTCTAGTCCTTTAACCATGGTGCATTGTGGGAAAACTTGACAGTCCATCCTATACATTACAGAAAGTTTGAACAGCCCCCTTAGCATTCCTGCCAAACAGTCTTTTTGGTCTGTGTGTGCCCAACTACTAGAACTAGCAATATAGAGAATGGCCTATTGAAGAACTTCTAACATTGCATTTTCACTCCTATGTGAGGAAATGGGCAGAGCTTCCATGAGATGCTGGTGGACATTTCAGCACAGTTTTCTGACCTACCAAGAGCACCGGACATAACTTACGATGGAGCAGGAAAAGGAGGAGGAATATGTACGCGTAGAGGACTCAAACTGGCCCATGGGATTATGGGATTCCTTTGGCAGATTTCCAGGACCCGATTTGGGAGGATGTATCTACATTGCAAAGCTGTAAGGCTCAAATGCTGTGTCCTGGATTGATTCTGGCTTGAATCCTCCAGCCCCAGAGTGTCCTAGGACGTGAGGTCCAAACCCAAGTCTGACAGACGTGTGTGTAGACAGAAGGGCTCAAGCCTGTGTTTCAGCCTAAGTTTACATTGCAGTGTAGAAATACCCTTAAACAGGTGAGTTAAAACCTTTGACTGTAAAACGATGAGCCAGATCACTATTTCTTAGGGAGCAACCATGGGAGGGATTGGAGGTGTAGAAAAGTGTCACGAGGTTCTCCATCAAGAGCTTCTTCTAAATCACCACCTCCAAGAGAGGGTTTTTGAGGGCTGCAGGATTTGCTGGGGATCCTGCAATATATGGTTCCCCAAGTTTCTTGGAGAAGTGATCCACCATATCCAAGGTCTACAGAGGCAGGAATGCTCCTTCACAGACCGCCTTTCTTATAGCTTCTTCGCTGGAGTCCTTTGGCAGCAAAGCTGTTGCAGGAACCATGCTGTCATTGGCTATAACCTTCCCTTCTGGATATATAGGAGTTCAGCAATGTGCAATACTAGAGAGTGTAGCTGGATTCCTTGCCTACCCACTCCTAAACCCACAACTTTGCAGGGTCCTTTCTCTGTGGAACCGTGAGGAGGACCATCAGTGGGTTTCTGGGGTAGGGTGATGTCATTACCAAGGTGTAATGGGACATGGGAGATGTGCTCAGAAAGAGTTTCATACACATGTGTATAGTCCATAGTTTCCCTCCAGCTGTAACCCCCTCAGATAAGAGAGAAGGTAAGATCAAAAAAGATATATTGGAATTGGAAAAGGTACAGAAAAGGGCAACTAAAATGATTAGATATATGGAAAAGCTTCCATATAAAGAGAGATTAATGAAATGGAACTTTTCAGCTTGGAAAAGAGATGACTAAGGGGGATATGATAGGTCTATGAAGTTCTGACTGGTGTGGACAAGTAAATAAGGAAAAGTTATTTACTTTTCATAAATAAAAACTAGGAGTCACCAAGTGATATTAATAAGCAGCAAGTTTAAAATGAACAAAAGGAAATATGTCTTTACCCAATGCACAGTCAACCTGTGGAACTGTTTGCCAGAGGATGTTGTGAAGACCAAGACTATAACAGTGTTCAAAAAGAACTAGATAAGTTCATGGATGATAGGTCCATCAATGTCAGTTAGCCAGGATAGGCAAGGATTGCTGTTACTGGGAATGAGTGATGGGATGGGTCACTTGATTACTTGTTCTAGTTACTCCCTCTGCATCAGCTGGCATTGGCCTCTGTGGAAGACCGAATACTAGGCTAGATGGACCATTGATCTGACCCAAATGGTTGTTCTTATGTTTTTATCATCAAAACATGGCTGAAATGTGTATTTGGAAAGCATAAAGGGCAGTAGGGTTGGTGCCAAAACGCAAAAGAGCTCAACTAAAAGTTTTTGTGGCACTTTAAAAATGTCTAAATACAGGCTATTGAAGACTTGGCACTGAAAGTGGTGTAAAAATAGCTGGTGTAAAAGATTAAGATCTTGTGGGAGTTCTGACAAGAGAACCAAAGAAACCCCAAACCTCACATCACATAAAGTGAAATATATGGATAAGACGTGGGTAGTTTGGTGGCACAGCAGATTATGCAACATAGTAGACACACTTACCTGCTAAGGACATGATCCTGCAAGAGGCTCAGCACTTTTTTTCAGAGGCTCTGAGCATTCTGAATTTCCTCTATAGTTGAGGGTGCACAACACTTAAAAGGATCAGGTTATAAACTAACAAGGAAAATTAAAAAAAACCAAAAAAACCCAAAAAAGCATAGTGGCTGCAGAGCACACTTCACAAAGCAGAACTTTTGCCTTTGTTTAAAATAGTGATATAGGATAGGTTGTGTTAAATGTCACCGAAGCTGATGGGAATAATAGCCATCCTTCATTTAAGATAGTAGAAACAGTTAAGTTCCTTTATGAAATAATAGCAGCCAGAACTAAGACACATATAAGGTCATTTAGGAATTTGAATGATGTTGATGGAGGCCTTTGCTGTGTATTGTTTTGGGCAAAAGGGTGTGTGGGAAACTAGGAAAGAAGCAGATGCAAATAGACAGAGAGGGAAGCTCCAGACGGCCCAGACAGGCCTGGTATATGGCCCTGATAGAAGCCTACAGAGGAGTTTTGGGTTGGGTGCTGGCTGAAAGAGGCTTGCAGCTGTGAGTAAGGAAATAGCCTATTGTTTGATCTCTCCTTTGTTCAGGGAAACATGACACTGGTACGTTCTTTGTAAACAAAATTGCCCCAGATTAATACCTGACTCCATCACCAATTTCTCTTTCCAACTCAAACAACCTACAAGACTGACATTTTGTCTGGCTGCTTGTGTTAAAAGGGGTAAAATTGTATTGAATATACTTACTTTCACGAATCAATCCAGCTCTATGTAATTTAGCTCTAGGCTAAATTTACTCATGACTGTTGTGTGATCACATCTCCTTGGTTTCTCTCTGTGTTTACATAAGTCACTTTCCTTGGCTGCTATGGCTGTGTTCAGCATTTAACTCCAGGCAAATATATATGTACTTCTGGTAAGTAGCTGCAGTGCATTGGTATTTTCTCTCACTTCATGCAACAGACTCCATAAAACTCTAAACAAAGAAAACAACAGAAAATTGGCATTTCTCCTTAGTTAAATGGGAGTGGGGCAGAACTACACACGAATTCATCTGCCTTTCACTTGCTGTGTCAAAATGTTACTAGTCTTTGTTACAAGACTGATACTGTAGTAGACATTATGCATAAAATACAAACAAATATATACTGTCCAACAGGCATCTAGACCAGGGATGTCAAACATGCGGCCCATGAACCTCCTCCATCCAGCCCGTGACTGCACTCAGCAGGACCACACCTTCTCCCTAACAGAATGAGAGAGAATGGTCTTGCATACCCAGCGCTCTGCAATGCCATGAGAGTTTCAGGTCTCGCAACATCACAGGGTGCTGGGTATGTGAGACTCCGCTCTTCAAGACCACACTCTCTCCCTAACAGAGAGAGAGAGAGTGGCCTCATGGAGAGCAGTTTCTTATACACAGCACTCCGCGATGCTGTGAGAGTGCCCTAGCATTTCGATTTATGGTATGTACGGCCCACCTGAAGTAGATTTAAGTTAAATCTGGCCTGGCATAGCAAATGAGTTTGACACCCCTGATCTAGACAGAGCAGTAGAGTAGGTGCTCAGCTTGGCCAATGCCTCTGAATAATCGCACAAATCTCATATATATGCTGTGTATTTAAGGATGCATGGTCAGCCTTAGTGTGTTTGTTTCCTGCCTTTTTTCATTTTGTGTCACAACAAATTATTATTTAAATGAGATGTTTTAGATTCTTTTAAAAATGATGGCTTCTGATCACTTAAAATTAATGAAAAAAATCACTAAACTCTGCTGTTGGCTGACTGCTAAAAAGCAGATTAATGATTCTGTGAATCATGGAAATTATGGACTTTCTGTTTTTGCAGCAGGGAAATATCTTTCCCTATCTCTGTCAGCTAGTTGTCATTAGCATAAATATATCTTTAAAGTTCAACAGTTATAGGGATACATTTCAAAATACAGCCAATCACAGGTTTATATGAAGAATCACTTGCATCTGCCGAGACACTTTGGGCATGTGAGACACAGCTCTGGCTGGCTCTAATGCTCATACAATGATTTACATCAATTGAGGATCTGTCTCATGTTCCCAGGGTCAGATCCTACAACTTCTTTGCACATGAACTTCCAGTGAATTTGGCGGGAGTTTTACATGCACAGAACTGAGAGGGTGGAGGCACCTGATTCATGTAAGTGAATACTGTTTTCAATTACAAATAGAGTCAAATATCAGCTGTTGCAAATTTGCATAGCTCCATTGATTTCACTGGAGTTATGTCAATTTATACCTAGTGATAATCTGTGCAGAGTCTTTTGGGGACATATATGATAGAGTGAGTGAAATTGCAGGTGCACATTTAGAGGCTGGACAGAGGTCCCTTTGAAAATGTGGCTGATTTATATTTCATTTTTTATTTCCATGTCTCTGCTTGTTGTCATTGGGTTCTTTGTCATTAAAATAGGATAAAACAAAACAGCAATTTAGCACACACTGAAATGGAAAATAAATAAAGGCTTCATGAATTTATTCTGTGTGCAACTGACAACATCTGGAATAACTTTGTAGCCAAGTGTAACTTCTTAAATATGGCCCTTGGTAGTTAAAACGAAAATACATTTTAATTCTTGAAGCTCCAGGAAGAAATATTAAAAACATCTTTAAAAAGAACTGGATTTTCTTCATCAACTGAATCTATTTTTCCTATTTACTTTTGACACATCTTTACCATTAAACACTCTTGATCTGTTATATTCTTGACTGGTGTCATTGGGGTACAAAAATAGTGGGCAACTAGTAAATGGGTGACTGGCTGGTGAGACTTGCCCAGGGTTTAACTGACCACCATATTTGGGGTCAGGAAAGAATTTTCACCCAGGACAGATTGGCTAGGGCTCTGAGGTGGGGTTTTTTTTGGCCTTCCTCTGTAGTATGGGGAATGGCTTACTTGCTGGTGGATTCTCTGTATCTTAAAGTCTTAAACTCATGATTTGAAGACTTTAATAACTCAGTCATAGGTTAGAGGCTTATTGCCGGAGTGGGTGGGTGAGGTTTTGTGGCCTGCATTGTGCAGGAAGTCAGACTAGATAATCAACTGGTCCCTTCTGACCTTAGAATCTACGGGTATGTCTACATTTGCAACTTAGGCTGACTTAAGGATGCTTAAGTCGACCTACAGTACACCACGTACACACTGGGCACTTATTAAGTCAACTCAAGAGTTTCCTTAAGTCGACTTAATAACTTCCCCTCTTTAGGTTGACTTAAGGCTTAAGTCGACTTATTAAGTCGACATAAAGCCAGTGTGGATGGGGAATAGCACTAAGTCGACCTTATTATGTCGACTTAAAGCCAGTGTGGATGGCTATGTCTACACTACAGGCTCTGTTAAGTTGACTTAACGACTTTAAGTCGACCTTGTTAAGTTGACTTAGCTTAACAAGTGTAGACATACCCTATGACTCTAAATCTGTGCTCTATGTTTTTGGTAGGTAAATCTCTACATAAATAGACTTCTAGAAATGTTTGTAAGCTTTAGTAAAAATGTTTTAGATGGCTAAAATATTCCTTAAAGTTAAAAAGAAATGGTTGAATTTTTACCTCTGGTGGTCGTAATAGAGTTTTCCACTCTTTTGCTGGCCCTGCAGAACTGAGTTAGAGCTCTTGATCCTTTAGTTAGCAGGCAGTGAGTTAAAGAGTTGTAAGTTACCAGGAGTTGAGTTGAAGAGTTCTTGATCCTCCAGTTACCAGAAGGGAATAGGATATATTGTAGGAGAAATTTAATAAAGTGAAGGATTTCTGAATAGGAGTTCACTTTATAGTTGTCTGCTTAAACATATGGGAGGAAATACTGTCATCCCTGAAGTTAGCGTGTCTTCTACCATTGACTTCACGGGGGCCTGCAATTCATGCAGTAGGGCTAGTGTCTCATTATATGCAACATGGTAACAGGCAGAATGAGCTCCCGTGCTACAGACAAGGGATTAACACAGGTCAGTATTGCAGTCAGAGCTACAAAGAGGCAACCTACAAACTTTATCATATGGAAGAGGATGGTTTGACTGGTCAATTTAACTTAGAAGTTTTGAATTGCAAGCCAGATGCTGTGGGGAAACCTGAGATAGAGAAAGTAAAAAACAACTCAAAGGAAGACAAAACAGAGGCAGACCAAGCCTAAGATAAAGGAGAAGGAAATTTTCAAGCCCAAAGTTGAAGAAGAAAAATATTGTGGACCTAGAGGTTTCAAGTGGGAATAATTTAACTGGTATTTTCTTAGTAGAAACACTCATAAGTCAATTATGATATGCTTACTGGGGAAAGGCTTGCTAAGAGAGAAGTCTTAGAAACTAGGCCCTGAAATGATGAGACATGGCTCATCTTATTCCCAGTAGTAGGGTATTTTGTGTCTCCAAGAAACAGCCTCTCCCCATCTCTGAGAATTTCAACCTTGGAAAATCAGATGCCTCAGCCTCAAGTAATGGAAACCGGTGCAGAAAAGTGGGAGCTACTGTCTCCGATAGCTTTCACACAGAGTGCTATAAAAAAACAACTTTCATTCTCATTTTCTAGGAATCCAGAGTAACTCTAGTGTCATCAGTGGAGTATTATTAATAGCAATCTAGAGTTTGCCCCCCCTGGATTTTGAAACAAATCCAGGATAAGACAAGCACTCTGTGTAGAATGCCAAGCTCTAGTGAGGTGTGGTGGTGTGGCTTAGATTTGTATGGCAGATGTCCAGCAAGATAGTATGTCTGATCAGTTGCACCTATACTGTGGTCTTCATAGTCAGTCCTAGAGAGCATTGCAATAATCAAGCAGATGACTGCAGTAATGTGAACCCCAATGATACTGGGATGTGAGGGCAAAAATGATGCTGACCATGTGCCTACTTCACTCCCTAGACTAGCAGGTTTTATTGGTGTTCAGGTTGCTTTTATGGAAAGAGCCCATGCGACTTTAGGCCTCAGAGTCCTGAACAAGGTAGGAGAACAGTCAGAGCCTTTCAGTAGCATTTTGAACTGTGGCCATTTGAAGCCACAGTAGCGCTACTTGCTTTCTTTTGCTTATTTCACAATTTTTGACGCTTCTGGCAGCTGTTTATTGCATTTGGCTCGCCAACCTTTGATCACCCTATGTCTGTTTGGCCATTAGTGCTTTAACTCATAGCTTCCTCTTGAAACCTGCAGTAGTGCCTGAATTAGGTCCTCTTGAAAGCCTCACATTAACTGAACCATGGCTCCTTCGTGGCTGTTATGGTAGTGTCATCTGGCTGGCATTTTCTGTGGACTCACTTTTTTGGCAGTTAGCAAGGGAACTTTCTTTGATTTCTGTAATCTTGTTGTGAAAAAGGAGAAGAGAGCCCAGCTTATAAAGAAACATGTTCAACATAAGCAGGCCCTGCAACACACCCAGTCCTCTTGGCTTACAGTTGGTTCACTGAAACACACCTCATCATTTTTCCAGTTAGATTGTCAGCTCATCAATATAAGCACTGCTGTAGTTTTCCTTTAATAAACAAATAATCTTTCATGCAGAAAAAGAAAAGGGAATGTCCACATCGAACCCAAATCTCCTTTATATTTTGTACTCTGCCCGGGAGAAGAACTTGGACATACACATTAGAAAAAGAAAAATGAGTGTACAATGCTGTTTATCTCCCTTATTTAATTACCAAGTAGAACATGAAGAAAAAATATCCACTCTCAATCCTTCCTCTATTAGCAAAAGCTTCTCCTGTGTCTAAAGTACTGCCAAACCATTTGACTCAACTCTTATCAGTGAGAATTATTTGTGTGGAAAAACTCTGGAAAGCTCAGACAATCATGACTGTTGGCCTTGCTGTTTTTTCATTTGAAGGTCATTAAAATTCTGCTGTTCACCAAAAGACTAAGAGCAAAGCCATGCTGTTCTTGGAGAGCTATTTAATTTTCTTTTAGTTTTCACACACTCTTTTGTGGCCAACTGAATTTAAATGTATCCATTAACTAAGATTAAATTAAGGAATCTAATAAGTGTGAAATACTATATAGGGTAAAAATCACATGAATACTAATGACCCTTTATGACTAGTACTGGTATGTTGAATGGAAAATGAATTCACATTAGTGGGTCTTTTAATGTAAAATATTGTCCTAGTTTTTATCCTCTAACTAAAATTCCTATTCACATTTTAAATACTATCTCCTTAGATTTTTTTTTTAATCTATATTAGAAAATAGCCCACAGCTCTTACCTTCAAGAACAAAGTAATGTGGCTGTATTAACCATTCTCCTTATGCCTTATTCTTTGAGGTTGCTAAACCCTCTTCTGTGAATGGGAATTGCGGGTGCTCAACATCTCACAGGATTAGGAATAGCGTGACATTTTCCCTATAGTGTAGTGCATTAAGGATCAAAAAAGAGAGGCAACACTCTGGAAAAAGAAATCCCCTTTTTGTTTCAGCATGTAATTGCAATAACAGAGGAAGTTTTTCAAGGTTTTGTTTTGTAAGCAGAAGGCATGCCAAATTGCCTAGGTCCAAGGCAAATTTCCTTAAGTAATGGTATCACTTACAAATAGCTTTCACAAAACTGTTGAGAGACATGCAGAAGACTAGAGCCTTGTCTATTGTTTTATTTAAAGATGCATCCACCAGTGATCCATAATTCTGGAAATGGGTAAAGCAGAGCTACTGGCACCTTGCATATGCCTGAAGCTGTTTCTCTCCCTACACCCAAATACTTGCTCATCTAGATCATCAGACACCTGTGCTGGAATGTCATTCCTATGAACACAGACTCCTGAATGTAGAGTTTGTGAAGACTAGTGAATGGGTATTTCCATGACTTCACTGTCATTATAAGAAAAATAGGTTTGGGGTCATGGCATTTTCAGAAAAAAGTGTCACATATTAAAACAGCCCCTTTCAGCAGAAACCATACTCTAGGTCTCCATATGTATTTTGTTTTGTCTTTTCATTTAGGGTATAAGAGGGGATCACCAAGCCTAACCTGCTTCCACTTCTGCTGAATTTATAAACTCAGAGACCCTCGGGCTCAGTAACTACTGGTGCAATTTTATGTACAGGCTGTGCATTCACCATCATCCCACCACACAGTTTGCTTTCTAGCATCTACACTCAGGAAGGAAGACCTAACACTCTAATGCTTCCCAGCTTCCTGCCTTTCAGCCCTTTATGCAGTCCAGTCTAATTGGGCAACAGCTGTCTCTGGTTCTCTAATTAGGTGTTAGTTTTTTCCTCCCAGCTCCAATTTACCTTGCAAAATGGGAGCTGATTTAGCAGCTCCTGCCCAGCACCCTCTCACATAGGGCTTGTCTACATTGCCCTGCAGTTCAGAGAATGGATGAATGAATAGCAGTGTGCCCTGAAGTGCTGTGCTGTAACTGCCTCATGTGCAATCTGGGAGTGCAAAAAAAGGTTTCTAGTTCATGCTAATGTAGTCCTGCATGAAGGAGATTACATTAATATGAACTAGGAACCTCTTAACTCATGCCCACAGAATGCACTTGGAGGGGTTTAGCAGAAACCTGTGATGTGAATTGCTGTTCATATCCTATAGCTCAAAACGTGGGACAGTGATGACATAGCCTTAGGCTTAGATTATAAGATCCTCACTGAAGGTATTCTTCCTTTATGTACTGTGGTGAGCACATTGTCCGATCTTAGCAAACACACAAACACAAACGCCTACATTAAAACAAAATTATAAATGTTAAAAAGTCACTCAAAAGTTAGGAAATGGCAGAATTAAGGTTACCCATGCAACATTAATTCAACTCCCTTGTATGTATGATAGTGTATTCACAGGATCAAATTCTATTTTTTCCCCCACACAACCTAAATTTCATGACTTTTTGCCTAGCTAGCTGTAGGCTCCCCACTCCTCATGTGATCTCAGTCTTGACGTCCTCCACCCTGGATGTCTTGTCCCTGTTATCTTGCCCAGCCAGATCCCTTACCCACCCTTGAATCCTCATCTCCCAATGTGATGTGGCCATGAAAAAAGCTAATGCATCTTAGGGTGCATCAGGCAAAGTATTTCCAGTGTGGCAAGGGTGGTGTTAGTATTGTTATGTAAAGTGCTGGTAAGACCTCATCTGGAATAGTTCTGGTCTCCCATGTTTGAGAAAGTTTCATTCAAACTGAAGTAGGTGCAGAGAAGGGGTACTAGCATAATGTAAGAAAAGGAAAAATCAGTCTTATGATAGGAGACTTAAGGTGTTTGGCTTGTTTAGCCTAAGCAAAAAAGGCTGAGGGAGGATAGGATTGTTCTCCATAAATACATCATAGGGATAAATATAAGGGAGAAGGAGGAATGATTAAGTTCAGCACCTATGTGGACAAGAAATAATAGATATAAACTGGCCTATAGGAAGTTTAGACTTGAAATTAGATGAAGGGTTTCTAACCTTAGGGGGCATAATGTTCTGGAATAGCCTTCCAAGGTGAGCAATTTGGGCGGTAAACTCTAGTTGGCTTCAAGACCGAGCTTGACATGTTTATGGAGGGGATTGTATAGATGGGACAGCCTAATTTGGAAATGAACTGATTTTTGACTACTAGCAGTAAATATGCTCATTGGCCCATGATTGGATGTTAGATGGGGTGGGTTCTGAGTTAGTATAGAGAATTCTTTCTGGGTCTCTGTCTCACATTCTCAGGGTTTAGCTGATTACCACATTGAGGGGCTGGAAAGGAATTTTCCACCAGGACAGATTAGCAGAGGCCCTGGGAATTTTATGCCTTCCTCCACAGCATGGGGCTCTTGCTAGAGGACTCTCTGTACCCTGAAGTCTTTATATCATTATTTGAGGACATAGGTTAGGGTTGTATTTACAATCATGGGTGGGTGAGGTTTTGCTGCCTGCCTTATTCAGGTCAGACTAGAAACCAGATGATCATTGTAATGGTCCCTTCTGACCATAAAGTCTATGAATCTATCTCAGTCTACCATCCCCATTTCCCCTCCAGCACCCAGCAACTGTCTTCTCCCCACAGGTTCATTGTCCCATGTCCTTCTATGTGTCCTGGAAAGCAGCAAATAACTGTTACTCCCTGCCTCCACCGTCAAGTGTCTGGCCCTGCAGTGGTAAGTAGCAATGGCAGGGAAAGTTCTGCTCAGTCTCCACTGCCCCCGGCTGAACTATATTCAGCACAGATGGAAACTTTGGAGAATTTAGCTGCCACACCTCTAACAAGTCTCTATGGAGCATGTGCACAGAGTTTTTCAACAGCTGACAATCTGGCCAAATTTGGATGGGATTTTTTTTTACAGGAATAGCAAAAAGCATGTCTTTAGCTTGGGTTCAACTTGCAACTCCTGTGAAATTTCATGCCCTTGATGCAAAGTACAAAGGCTTCTCGACAAAATGATTGTAAGTTTTTTCAAAACATGGGAATGTGGGGAAAACAATGTGTATCACATTTTTGGAAATGGTACAACCATTTTAGCAGAAACTTTCCAACAAATATTGAGCCTGAGGCAATCACAAATCAAGGAAAATTTCTGCCTAGCAAAGTTATAAGCAACTTAAAATGGGGTCTTATAATAGGAAATACCAGTAAACCCCCGATTCTCTAAAGAATCGCAAATTGAAAAATGGTAATCACCGCTGGGTGGGAGGGAGGGCGGGCAGCCGTGCGCTCCC
>ML685849.1:9389875-9422047 GCA_007922175.1 Pelusios castaneus | reverse complement strand
ACCCCCTCTAACCCGGCCTCTCTCCTTGTCCCCCCCCCACACCCCTCTAACCCGGCCTCTCTCCTTGTCCCCCCCACCCCGCTCCAGGCCTCCCTCCAGCCCCTTCCCAGCCCCCTTATCTGGCCGGAGGCTTGGAGCTGCAGGGACGGCCGGCAGAGCTGCTTCTCGGCCAGGCTGCTCCCACCCTGAGCACGCTCTGTCTGAGCATGCTCAGAGCGGGAGATTTGAATCTCCCCAGCCTGGCCTCAGCAAGACGGGGATTCAGCTGCTGCGCACGCAGCTGCGTCCCCGCCGTGCATATATACATCTCTCGTTTAGGTATATAGATCAGGCAATTTGAATGTTAGCTGGTCCTGCTGGATCCAAATATTACACAGAATGTTGTGTTGCAAAGACAGTGTCTTGGGCCTAACAAGGCATAAAGCATTAATAAATCTCAGGTTCACAGTTACAATATTAAACAGTTAAGTATGGTCCAAGGTTTTGTTGGGGTTTCTGGGGTTTATTACCATTGCACCAAACACCATTTAAAATCTTTAAAACCTTTAATAAAATATAAAGAAACAGGAAAGAGTTAAATCACTTGAAATGCAAAGTCTTAAGACTTTGAATTTGAAAATCTCTCTTATTCCTTTCCCCTTTGGCTGTAAAGTCTTTATAAGAAAAAAACCCTGTTTGACAGATTTTTAGAAGGTGTAAAATATGGCAATAACTGTTTTTTTTGTGAGGAGAGTTTAGCTGAGATCGTCTGGGGTTCATGTTGTTATAAAAGTCTGATGTTTCTTTGAAGAGAAAACAAGAGAGACCCAACAAAAGGTCACGGGAAAGAATAGTGAAGATAAAAAATGCAGCGTCTGTCTCTGGTGCTGACTCTCTGTGTACAACACAGTGGCAATGTCTACACTTGAAAAGTTAGGTCAACTTTATAAAGTCGACTTAATAAGGTCGATTTTAAGTCGACTTAAAGTGGACCTTAAGTTGACTTAACAAAAGTCAACAACTTTTCAAGTGTAGACATGGTCCCTTTTTGGCCTTAAAGTTGACCTAACGTTTTAAAAAGGTCCACCTAGGCACTACTCCACGTCTCCACTGGCTTAAGTCGACTTAAACACTAGTTTGAAATAAAACGAGGTGTTAATTTGAACTAACTTTTCCTTAATTCGACTTAAGGAGCAGCTTAAGTCGAATTAAGGAAAGACCAGTGTAGACGCGGAGTAAATTAAGTTGATTTAAGCCTCCTTAAATAAACTTAATTTCTAAGTGTAGATGCACCCAGTGTGATTTGCAAATTTCTACCAGTGTTGGGCTGTTTAAGGCATTACTGGTGGCTGCCTCACAGGTTACAGGCACACAAACAATATTGCAAAACTGACAGTCTTGTCGAGGGAAGCCAGACTCTTATTAAATGGAAGGCAAAATAGAGAAATAGGAAATAAGACAGTGAAGGAAAAGGACACATGAAGAAAGGGGTGAGAGCAAGAACCAAAATTTCACATTCTAGGTATTGTTCAGGATTTAGCTTAAACTGGCGGTGTCATCTGGGTTCTTCTCCATCCTCTCTTGTCAAGATGTTCCTCAGGATCAGGACATAATGGCAGCCATGACAGAAATATGTGTTTGTCTCAATTCATCCTCTCCACACCACTCCCATTCACTGACCCCTAGCTAAACAATTCCCAAGAAGGAGTGGCAGCCACATCTCACTAAGATTTACCAGTCAATACAAATTTTGGTAATTTCAACTACAGTATAGCAATTTCTTCCAAGTTTTACAGTTATTCAGCTCATTATCATAGAATATTTGGGCTGGAAGGGATCTCATGAGGTCATCTAGCCCACCCTCTGCTAAAAGCAGGACTCCTCCCACTGAATCATCCCAGCCTGGGTTTTGTCTAACTGGGCCGTAAATGATTCCAAGGATGGAGGTAACCCATTCCAATGCTTCACCACCCTCCTAGTCATAAAGCTTTTCCTAATATCCAACCTAGACTTCCCCAGCTGCAACTTGAAACCATTGCTCCTTGTTCTGTCCTCTGTCACCACTGAGAATAGCCTAGCTCCCTCCTCTTTGGGGCATCCCTTCAAATAATTGAACGTTGCTATCAAATCCCTCCTCAGTCTTCTCTTCTGCAGCCAAAATAAGCCTAGCTGCTTCACTCTGTCCTCATATGTCATGTGCCCCAGCCCCTAATAATTTTCATTGCCCTCTGCTGGACTCTAATTTGTCCACCCCCTTTTTGTAACAGGGAGCCCAAAACTGAGCACAATATTCCAGATGTGACCGCACCAATGCCCAGTAGAAAGGAATAATCACATCCTTTGATCTGCTGGCAACGCTTCTACTGATGCAGTCCAATATGCCATTGGCCTTTTTGTCAACAAGGGCACACTGTTGACTCAGATCCAGCTTCTCATCCACCATAACTCCCAGGTCCTTTTCTACAGAGCTGCTACTTAGTTGATCGGTAGCCATACATGGGATTTTTCCCTCCTAAGTGCAGGACTTCACACTTGTCCTTCATGAACCTCATGAGATTTCTTTTGGTTCAATGCTCCAATTTGTTTAGGTCTCCCTGAATCCTAGCCATACCCTCCAGCATATCTACCATTCCACCCAGCTTGGTGTCATCTGCAGGCTTACTGAGCGTGCAATCTATCCCATCATCGAGATCATTAATGAAGATGTTGAACAGAGCCAGCCCCGAGACCAACCCCTGGGGCACTCTGCTCGTTATTGGTTGCCAACTAGACATTGAGCCATTGATACCTACCTGCTGAGCCCAATAATCTAGCCAGATTTCTATCCACCTTATAGTCCATTCATCATATAAACCCATGACTCTACCAGGAGCCTTGAACATAGTTCTTTTGACCTAAAGGAGTCCAGTTTGTACCAGTCTATTTATCTTCAACTTCTGCTAAAATGTAAAACAATTTTATGAACAGAACAGGTTGAAGTGGACTTCTGTAATCTTGAATAACTTAAAAAGTACAAGCCCTGGCTCAACATGGGTTAGTGATGTAATGCAGAGAAGGGGGAAGAAGATAACATGAGTAGTAAATTGTGTTGGAAAGAAAAACACAGGTTGTCCTGGAGGAGGATTGGGTTGAATGGTACCCTTTATTAACCACTCATTTCCTCGACATCTTGGGTGTGTGAGGAGGGGTAGTTTAACAACTCCTTTTATCCAAAGCAGTATGGAGATGCATACATGATTGACAATGTTTATGAACCCTTTTTGATTATATCGATATCTATTAGATGCATGTAATTGTCCCGCCTTTGTTTACTGTTGACAGAATTTGCATATATTGCGCAGCCGCTTTTCCTGTCAACTCATTATTTTCTGCAAAAGACACTGACTTTACATTTTAAGGGGCCCGGTACCAGGGAGGGCAAGGAAAAGATAAGAGGTAATCCTACCTCTTCATTCATTTCTTAGCCTAGTGGCCAAAGGAAAAACAGGAGAAGGAAAGATAACATACTTTAACTATGCTACTTTCAAGGGCACAAACATAAACATGCCCAAGAAGTGACCCTATTAACATAGTGACCTGTGGCTCAAACCTGGCCTTTTTTTTAGCACTAACTCTTAACTTTCCTACAAATTGTTTCTATCCTGGTCTTACACAAAGATCAGAAGACTTTACAACATTGATGTCTGCTGCTGTGGCAGTGTAGAAATGCCCTCAGTCAGCCCTTCTCAGCCTCATTCACAGAACACTTAGTGGAGAAATTACAGATTCAGCTCCTGACAAACAAAACAGCCGTTTCTGCAAGTGTTAATGACAATTCTGTTCTCTAAGCCTAAGAATATATATATTTAGTTATTTTATTTTAAAGGTTATTTTAAATGTTTTATTCCTTCAGGGAGCAATGCTAACAGGAGATACAGCACTGAACAGAATTAGATTAGAATATAGCCATACTCCTTGACAACTATCAGAGAGATTTCAAGGTCCATGATATAGTTTATTGGTCAGTCATTCTAGTGCTCCACATTTTGGTTTTATAAGGCATACACAAAGGGAAGTGTACAGTGATACAAAGGTTGGGGGTGGTGTACAGTGGTTGAACTTTTTGGATAACCCTCACTGTGTTCTCCAGAGATGGCAGTATTTAAGCACTCCCTGTCCTTGTTGACTGGGTGCTGTAGTGTGGAGGCTGGATATTTTGTTTGGAGCTATGCTTTTGCACAGTTGCATTGAGTCTCAGCTCTTTATTGTAGATATGTGCTGTATGTTTGTTCTGACAGATAATAAAGAATCCAGTATTTTCAAAAGATAGAATCTATGTATTGAAGCATGTTACATTTGGTGAGTCAATCAAGAAAGTGTGTGCACTGCAGGCCCTTACAAAATACCCATCTAGAGAGCAGAACCTAGAAAGCAATACAACTAAGAGCTGCAATTGGGAGAGCTGCATGGGACACAGTGAGCACAGGACACCAAGATGGCTGACAGTGAGCTGGAAAATCTATGCATATGGCTAGAAAGACAGTTTTGACAGCTGTAGAATGAAGATGTACTTATTATTTGTGATCACTTAAACACTTCAGAGATAATTGAAGCTGATGTCTGGTTAACTATAATTAGGAACATTAATCAGCATTCTATAGTGAGGCTGTCGCTAGTATGGAAGCTCAGAGCATGTACCTGTTGCTGGACAGGATGGGGCAGATAACTAATCTACTCCTAGGAAAGACAGCAGGAGAGAAACCCAGTAAGAGAAATGACATTAGTATGAGCTCTGTTGTGAGCACCTCACTAACGAAAGATTTCAAAATGACTGGAGAGATTGGAGATTTGAATTGGAAAGATGGACTGAGTTTTTTCAAGTCTTGTCCATCAGATAGAAACAGTAAAGGGACTGTAAAGGGGCTATTCATAACCTGAAGTAATGTAGGCAGTTGTTAAAGTTATTTGCCTTGGAATGTGTTTTTGGAATTATAGGGAAGGAAATAGCTCTATGAAATGACTGAAACCAAGGAGAATTTTGAGATTCTAGTGTCAAGAGAAGGGTGCATCTGAACTATATCATAGTTTTGCCAAAGATCCCACAGAGAGGCAGACAGTCTCAGAATACAAACAAGAAATTGAGAAATCCATGGGGCTAGTAGAATTAGCTCTGTTAAAATCTCATATAGATGTACATGAACAGAGAAATGATAACTGGCAGTACAAGTGTAATATTGATGGTATAGAAGACAATTATTCATTGACTACAAAGCAGCATGCTCAGCTAACTAAGTGAGTGGCAGGAGTGGGGGGAAAGTATGGTTTGATGTACTTTGAATGGGGTTAAAGTAGCAGGTTTGTGGGATGCTGTTGCACAGGTATATATAATACCACATCAGGGGGTGAAGGAGAACCTTCCTAATGTATCAGGAAGGGAACTCCTGGGGTTTGAGAGAGATCAAGGCCTGAGGCTCACAGTTGCTCATGTTATTCTTATTTCCTCTGATGGTTGGGTTGAAATACAATTTCAGTTACTAAATGGTGGGAAAGTATTAACAGTTCCCTTGCTGACCTTAACTCATGCGATGGAGAGTCCTGTTATCATGCATTATGTTATTGCAGAGGTTGTTAAATGATATTGTCAGCAATGGCCCAATAACTCAGTATCATCAGCCTGCTATGGTCAATTATCATCTGCTTTCCCCCCCCCCATGTTCAGCAGATAATAAAAGATTAGGTTGTACACTTGCTAACAGCCACTAAGTCTGGGGACTTTGGTATGGTACAAACAGGGAAACGTGGGATCACAATTAGAAAAGATGTCATGATCTACTTGAAATACAGACTCATCTAAATTTCCTTTCTGCTGGCATATCAGCCATTTCTGAGTTGCTGCTTTAGGCTCAGTGGTCAGAACGGTTATATGCTAATAAGACTCTGCTCAAAATTCTACAGGAGTCATCACATCAGTAATTCAACTCAACAGGATATTACACTCGACCAGCAAACGGTGCTGCATTTGCTACAAACGATCTAGTCAACAATTCCACTGCCAGTACCAGGTGTAGCTCAAAACCTAGGACAGAGTAGCTGCTGAGGGATCTAAACTGGACCCATCTGACCCCCTAACAGTACAGGCATAGAAAGGGGGAAAAGCCTTGCAGTGAAGTCAAGTTGCAGAGGGAACTGTGCTTATTAAATTGTTGCTAACGGTACATTAAGGATTTCTCAACCATGGCAAGGTCTTCAAATGACATGATGTCTTTTCCACCTCATAACAATACAGTCACTAGAAAAAGGATCTGTTTGATAAAAGGGGTCTTGCAGAAAGCATAGAGAAGAGGGATAGGTCAAGTGACTCCTATCCAGCCAGTCAGATTCAGGAACAGCAAAAAGTATTAGAAGAGTTGCTTGACATTTTGGTACAATCCTCTAATAGTCTAATCAGATTTTTCATTGCCATTTGTTTTACATACAGATGTGTTTTCTGGTGGATTGGGAGCTATGTTGCATCGGTGACAGGATGACAAGTTACAAGTAATAGGTTATGTCTCTAGGACATTTTGCCTATAGAAAAACAGATATTTGTATTCTGGAAACTGGAATTTCAGGCTTTGAAATGGCTAATTATAGATCAATTTCAGGATTATTTATATTATGCATAATCTTTCACAGTTTACAGATACTAATCCATTCACATACTTGCATCAACCAGATTGAATGCCACTGGACAGTGGTGGGCAGCTGAGTTGGCCAACTTATATTTCAAAATCAGATCCTGGCTTGGAAAAATCTAATGTTGATGCTGATGTTTTGTCCCATATGGCATTTGATGGGCAAATTCACAGAAAGGTGTACTGAGGAAATACGCAAGTGCTGTACTAAAAATCAATACACGCCCTAGAGGAAGGGCCCTTATCCAGGATAACGGCTATCACTACAACTACTTTTGTAGTGGGAGGAGATGAACTAATAAGTGGTCAGTGTGATGTGGTGAAAAAGCTAATGTAGTCCTGAAATGCATCAGATGAGGTATTTCTACTAGGAACAGGGAGATGTTGGTATCATAATACAGAGACCTCATCTGGAATACTGTGTGCAATTCTGGTTCCCCATGTTTAAGAAACGTTAATTCAAACTGCTGTCGGGGGACTTTAGTCACTCTGATCTCTGCTGGGAGAGCAACACAGGAGAGTACAGACAATCCCGGAAGTCTTTTGGAGAGTGTGGCAGATGACTTTCTTGTGCAAGTTCTGGAAGAACCTACTAGGGATTATGCTCTTCTTAACCTGCTGCTCGCAAACAGGACAGCAGTGGCCATGAGATGGTTGAGTTCAGTATCCTCACAAAAGGAAGAAAGGAGGACAGCAGAATATGTACCTGACTTCAGAGAAACAGACTGACTTCCTTAGGATGCAGATGGGCAGAATCTCCTGGAAGGCTAAAAAGAGGGGCAGGGCAAATCAGCCTGTGCGGGGTCCCCACCTTCTCCCCCATGCTGAGGCCAGGCCCTGTGCTCCCACCTTGCCCCTGGGCCAGTTGCTCTGCCCTAAGGAGAATGAACCTAGTCTGTTCTCAATGGTAGTAGCTGACAGAACTAGGAGCTTGGGTCCCAAGTTGCAATGGGGGAGGTCTAGATTGGATACTAGGAAAAACTTTTTCGCTAGGGCTATGTTCACACTGGCAAGTTAGTTCAAATTAAGGAAGCTTAATTCGAACTAACTAAAGCCATGGCTACACTAGGGTTTAATTAGTTCGAATTAAGGGCTTCCTTAATTCGAACTAATAACTTCAAATAGGGTATTAGAAGTAAGGGTTAATTTGAACTAACTAGTTTGAATTAACCATTGTGGCCATATTAATTCGAACTAATTTCTTAGTTCAAACTAACCAGCCCAAACTAAATCAATGGAGATCGCTAATTCGAACTAAGCAAGTGCCATGAAGGAACTTGCTTAGTTCGAACTAATTTTTTCTAGTTCAAATTAAGCTAATTCGAACTAACTAAAATTAGTTTGAATTAGTTGAACTAATTTTAGTAAGTGTAGACATAGCCTACGAGGGTGATGAAGCACTGGATTGGTTTACCTAGGGAGGTGGTAGAATCTCCATCCTTAGAGGATGCCTTGGGATGATTTAGTTGGGGTTATTCTTGCTTTGAGCAGAGGGTTGAACTAGATGACACCCTGAGATCCCTTCCCACCCTAATCATCTATGATTCTATTCTTTGCTGACCCAAGGGTCTTTTTACTAATTTAGTGTCTGCATTGTTGGCAGCACAAGCCAAGCAGTTATTCCCACTGCTCTTTCTCTATAGAGTCACACACAGTTTATACTTGGCCACCATCCTGCTGCTTTCAGTCTATTGAGAGGTTTTTCCACACCTAAGTGACCATTACTATGGGGTAAGACTATCATTTTAAATTTATTTTGGTTGGAAGAACCCATGCTAGCACATTTTCTCCCATTTTGGTGGCTAAAAATCAATCCTGTATCTTTCTGCCAAATTTTCTACCCTTGATATTCGTCTTTAACTATACAAGTCTTTTTATTTCTGGATCTCTCTTCTGTAGAGATATTAGCTCTCTTTGTTCTATTTTATCCTTTTCTACCATTGATAGAGGTAACTGGAATTGTGGCTGCCACAATGTCCTCTCCTTGGGTTCTGCCTTAGCATCCTTGTCTGCTTTATTATTCCACAGAGCCTTCTCACTGTTTTTTCTTCTGAGCCTTTCCCTTTCCCTTTTGTACTGGCTGTGCTCTCTGCTGTTTCAAGTTTCAAAGATAAGAAAATTTCTCAGCATGTGCAGTAGGCTTGTTATTTTGCCTATCTTATTTTCCCTTTTCTTCCATTGTGGAATCCACTCTGCTACAGCTCTTAGTACCCACTCAGAGTCTAAGGAAATAGTTACTTTTATCTGTTGGTGTATTTTCTAGTCCTTCTGCTATTGCCACAATTTCAGTCTCTTAATTTTTGAAAGACTTGATCTATTATTTCTATGCCTTTCTCCTTAGTTTTAGTGTATAGGAGGATGTCATCTACCCAAGATATAATGCTGCCCCTGTAAGGCATCCTGTCCAATATCCTATTTACATGCATATGGCAAACAACTGAGGAATTATGGCATCTTGTTCTAAATGTGCCACTAAGCACAATTTTATATTGACACTAGTAGACTCTGGAAAGCTCATGCAAAAATAAATTTTAGTTTTTAAAGTGCCACAAGACTCTTGTTTCATTCTCCCTGTTATTTCTTTTGAAGGTAGAGGAGTTGTGGGACAAATAGAAGGTCCCTGAGCCAGAATACAAATTGATTATACTGAGCCATTAATTAAAACTGCACAAGGGAATCAATAGTTTGCTAACGGTAGGTGCATTTTTGACATGTGTTGAAGCAATACCCGCAAGAAAGAATACTGCTCTACCTCCTGTGTTTTAGTCAAGCAAGTGATAGTTTTTTGGGGGGAATCACACTTTGTGGGAGAAATCAAAGGGACTTTGCCAAGCATTTGGTATTAAGAAAAAATTACATATAGCAGGATACTCCCAAAGTTCAAGACAGGTGAAAGGAGTGAATAGAACTATATAAAACAGCCCAAAGAAAAGTGGTAAATTTCAAGGGTAAAGATTGGGACCAGAAACTCCCATTGATTTTAGTGAATGTTAGGGAAATAGTAGCAATGCATGAAAGCTATGACTGGGAAAGATATACGATTGCCTGAACAGTGGTGGTAACTGGAGTGCCTTCAGATGAGCTGCAGCCCAGAGTGCTGACAGATCAGTGAATGAAGCAATTCCTAAAATCTGTTGCAGACACACATAGACAAGTGGCAGTCACAATTAAAGCAAATGGATAAAAAGATGGGACTGATCCTGCACCCACGAGAGTGGCAAATAGGGACACGATAATATATAGATATAACAAAGAAAAGGCCCACATCCTTTGCTTAGTATTGGTAGGACTTGTCAGGATTGTGATTAAAATCAGTCCCACTGAGTATCAGACATTCATTAGGGGAAAAAAATGGATATCAAAATAGTTTCATTCTTCTCAATTGAAGTCATGGAAGGAAAGTCCTGAGAAGTGTACAATATAAGTTAATAAAATTATTTAGTTATTAACTAATAATAGATGTTAGAGATAGAACAACAAGTAACCTTAGATATATTTTCCTAATTAATACAGAGAATTCACCAGGAAAGGAAATCTAGAAAGAAATGGATGGAGATTTTGAGCAGCAATTATCACCTGCTGATTTTGGGCAATTCTCTCCTTTAGAACCTGTTGATTTTATATTACCTTCTCCCTTAGAACCTTCATTTTTTAAGTCACTTTTTCAATCTTAACCCTAATGGTTTGAAGAACTCCTTCCCTGGGAACACACAATATTTAACAAATTCCTTACTTTAGATCCCTCATTGTATGAAGAACTCACTTCACTAGAACCCCTTTTTGCTGAACAACCCTAAGAATTGCATCCTGATGTTATAACAACGTTAATGATGAATGAGTGGAGAAGGCCTATAATCCCTGTAACTTTAAAAGAGGGGGGTTTTAGCCAAATTGTGTATTTAGAAACAGGGGTCCTGTGATGTGCTGGCAGCACTCTCCACTGGATGAGCACCTCCTGGTGGTGTTTTGGTGAATAAGGCAAGCAGGTGCCCCATCCACAGCCTGTGCTTCATCTCCCTCTAGTCACAGGTAGGCATTCTCAGCTATGTCCAGACTCACCATGTCAGCTGGTCCAGAAGCCATGTTCTTCCCCCTTCCAGGGGATTTATCAGTCCTGGCTTTGCCACTTGCATCAGTGGCCATCACTGTATTGGTGGTCTGGTGGAAGTGATCCAGACTGGCCCACTACTCTGGACCCTGACCCAGGGACTCTACATGCAACAAGCTGCACCACCTCTTCCCCCGAGTCTGTACCAGTCTTCCCTGGGCCACTTCCCCACAGCACCTCTACTGCCCTTGTATCAGGGCCTTGGCTCTGCTTAGTCCTGGCAGCCAGCCACTACTCTGTCCAGAGTCCTGACCTTCTGACCCCTTCAAGCTCCTGAGATGTACTACTTTATGTTGCCTGGTAGTTCCCATTTATACTGGGCCACTGGGCTCTGATTAGTTCTCCTGTAGCCTCCTCTGATTATCTGCTGCTCCCCGAGCCCTTTTAACACCATCCTGACTAGAGCAGGGCAGATGCCCTGTTACAGCCATCCATCTCTATCTTCAGCACTAGAAGTGCAGTATGAGAAATGCTCACACCCGATTTCCCTGAAATAAAAGAAATATGAAGACTCACTGGTTATAAAATGAATCATCTTGATGAGTTACCATACGAATTTTCAAATAGAAATTAAAAAAATAAAAGGGCAATTTGGATTGATGGACATGGAAAAAAAATCACAGCATAATTGGGATAGATGTTATTAGTCAGGTTGTTCAATTAATATTGTAAATGGGGTCTTTCAGCAAATGTTGTAAAAAATTAAATTAAGTTGTTATGAATTTATAGATTGTACAACCCACAGGAGGGATCCAAAGGATCCACCTTCCAATGTATAACTTTCTAATAGTAACCTGGCAAGAGTATATAACCAGTAGAGAATTAAAAGGGATTTGAAATAGCTATTAGACATAGAATATCCATGGGACCAACTAGCTGAAGCAGTATAAATAACTCTCAAAAGAATAAAGCATGGAGTAATTAAAATTGCAACTATTCATTTCATAACAATAGTTGGGTATAAAACTACAAACCCTTCTTATAGTATGCTCACAAAGTAGGGAGTATTCTAATAGAACTCTACTGGTAATGGGGTGTTGAGTCTTCAATGGAGGAAAGTGTTTTTGGCAGTTTCTGGGGTATACTAATCCCATGAAAAAAACATCTCACACTAGGTAATGAACTGAACACAGTGTTAACTTGCTGGTTAAAAATAACCCTAGTCCAAGAAATTAGCACATCACATGTGCATCCCCACTTTGGTGCAGAGCCAGCTTTAGGGGTAGGTGAAGCAGGTGACCGCCTAGGGCATCAAGCAATAAGGGGCCCTATCCTCATCTCAGTGGACAGAAATGAAAATATAGGAAATTATAGAAATTGTTCTCATCTAGCACAGCTAGATACCTCAGCACTTTTCAATGTTGGCTCATCAAGACAAACTACCATTAGGATCTGTACTTTGTTTGAAATGTGTATTTTACCTGCCCATCACCTTAACATTGACATGCTAAAAAAAAGACAGAAGCAAGCTCTCAGGCTGCGTCTACACTGGTAAATTAAGTTGACTTAAGCTTGCTTAATTTACCCTGCGTCTACACTACACTTTCCTTAAGTCGACTTAAGCAGCTTGCTTAAGTCGACTTAAGGAAAATAAAGTCGACTTAATTAAAATTAAGTTGACTTTATAATACCACCTTTCAGCTAGACCTAAGGCTTAAGTTGACTCCCTAGAGTCGACTTAAGCCAGTGTAGACGTGGGGTAGCCCTAAGTTGACTTAGGGCTACCCCAGGGCTATACCAATGCCCTCCCTGCTGGGGGGGGGCACAGGGGGAGCCTGGCATACCCCCCCCCACAGGGCAGGGCAGAGCCCTGCCCACCCTGCCCCTATGCCCTGCCAGGGTCCCTGTCCCCCTTTGCACCTAGGTACAATGGGGCAAAGGCTGAGCCCCCTGGCATTGGGCAAGAGGTGCCCCCCCTGCCCCTGTGGACCTCCCCTAGGTCCCCTTAAGCCCCTAGAAGTTGAACTAGTCATCCAGTGTGGACGCTCTAGGTCAACTTTTTAAGTTCCCCTTTAAGTCGACTTTATTTTTAAGTGTAGACACACTAAGTCGACTTAATTAAGTCAACTTAAATTAACAAGTGTAGACATAGCCTTAGTGACACAAAAATAAATAAATAAATTTGTTAGCCCTAGTTTATCCTTGCTTCACTTTTTGGTGGCAGTCGATGAGAGATACGCAAGGTATTTATATACCTTGCGTATTGCCTGACAACTTTCTAAGAGCTTGCTACACACTGCAGTATGTCAACCAGAAATGCCTTTCAGACGGCTTACTGATTCTCTGGTTCTGGGGCTAGAGTTCCTACAGTTATTTCTAGATCAATTGAGCATGTCTACACAGACTGCTCAATTGAACCTGAAGTATCTCACTGATGGTGGTGATTTTGCCATCATCACTATAGACTTAGCCTCAAAGTGCTGCAAAAGTCCTTGTTTTTTTTAGTGACACAAATTGACAGAGCACAGTCGCAGGAAGTTTCTAATGGTCTCATTTTTTAGTTCCTCGGTGTGGCCATTTATTCGGACATTTTTTAATCCCACTTGTGAAAGTTTTTCCTTACCAGTCTATACAGGTTGTTACATAGAAATGCAGTGCTGCCCTTATAGATGTGTGTGTGAAGTCTATGCTTTATGTCTTTCTTTTGGTAAATGATTTTTTTAGCTTCTTTTGTACTTACTCTAATTTTTTAGGAGGCCAGAGTCTTATAAACCTGAGTACTTCAGTGAATTTCATTGAAATTTGGCATTTACTTTTTATTTTTATTTTATAGCTACATACTAGAAACCTTTTCACTTATTTTTGATTTATTATAATTGTTTGTATAAAGCTTAGTGCACATAAACCCAAGGCTATATGAAAAATTCACGAGATTTGGCTGCCAAAATGTGTTCATTATAGATATATGGTGCTAATATTTATTATATATTTACACTTTAAATTTAGTATTTTAGTTATTTTTGAGACATTGTTAATTTTACCCCTTTGTTAATTAATGCATATACTTTGTTTTAATGAACTTTTAAAATCCTCATTTAAACTTTGTAGTTCGGCATTAGCTCATCTATGTTAGGTGAAAGATGATCACACTGCAACACAATCTGAAAATTTCTTTCATGATGGAGATACCGTTAAAAGTGTCATACCAAGAATAATTTAGAGATCATGCAGCCATTGTTCTGGCCCTTTATATAATGGAAACCACGTCAAGATAGGAGATGCTGCACCCCTAGCACCTATGACTTTGTTTTTAAAAAAACAAAGCTATAAAACCATAAACTACAAAAAAGATTCCCAAACCTTTTTAAAAGGCGATGTATCTTACTGAAAATAGGCCTTAGTTCAAGATTCCTGTGAAGAGTTTGCAACCCAAATATTGGAACAATTAACTAGGACACTGGAAGTGAAATGAATTACAAACAGAAGAACTAATTTTTCCCATTGTCTACACTCAAAGAAACTCAGAAAGTAAAGCACATAAATAGTTACCAACTACATTAATTTTTAATTTTATTTTTTTTTACTTGTAATGGCTTAAATCAGTTGCATTATTATCTGCCTAGTCTGATCTGGGATTGGGAATATTTTGCTGTATTATTTCCTGATAATTTAAAATGTATAAATAAACTTAAAATATGGCTTAATTGGGGTTTTTTATACATTAGGTACAGGGCTCATGTCAACTAAATTTCTAACTTATTTGAAAAAAAAAACCAACCCAAACACCTAGAGTTTTTAGTTGCCTAAGTAGTTCCTGGAATGATGGCTAAAATTGCCCCAGAACTGCTGCAGCTGCAGAACATAGCTTTTCTGATTAGACTTAGTGTATTAGCTGTCCTCTCCAATGAACAAGACATACTATGTTATCTGTTGACTTCTGTCAACATGTCAAGCCCTCTGCAGTGCTCTGGGGTTGGGAAAGACTGGGGGGTGTAGATGGAGAGGGCGTCTCCATGACCTGACAGAGTCACTACAATGCCAGTATGCAATCCTTGCAACGCAGGGCCACATGGCCTAGCGGCCACAGAATCAATACAAAGTTACTAAGCGGCACTTGCAGCTCAGGGCAGCACGGCCTAGCAGCCACAAAGTCAATACATAGTCATTAAGCAGCCCTTGCAGCTTGGGGCAGCACGGCCCAATGGCCACAGAATTAGTTATAAGGGTAGCTGCCCCAGGGAAGGGTTACCTCAGGTAGGGGTCTTGGGCCCTCCCGCTCCACCAAACCCCAGCCCAGGGCCCTATTAGTGAAGAGGGTACAGCACCAAGTCAGTGGGGATCCACTGGCTTATAATGCAGACCTCACATGGTCCCCACCATCCAGGCCCCCTGGGCTACTTCCTACCCAGGTCATTGCTGCAGTCCCTCTGTGAAGCTCCTGGTTGTCCCCTCCTGCTCTTCCTCAGGGTGCTGGGGTTCCCAGGTAGTTGTGGGTACCTGCATGTCTGCCTCCCAGCCACTCAGAGGTCCCCCAGCTGGCTCCTGCTCTCTCGCAGGGGCTGGTGCAGCACACCGGCCACTTTAGACAGATTATCTGCTCCCTTTTATGCTGGGGCAGCAGTTGGAGCATGCCCAGCAGGACTTAAGGGGCAGGGCCTCCACCACCCACCGTGTTTGTTGGGCCTTTCCAGTGTGGGGTAGGCCTACCCTGTCACAACTTATTACTGAATATATCAACAGAAAGACTAGGAAAGTGAACTTTAGATTGGTAAGCTGCATTTAACATTGAGAAAAATTTTCAATTTCCTCATGATATGGTAATTACATTTTATATAAGTACATTATATATTCACCATATCATCATTGAATCAATTGATCACTAATTCATCATCTGGAATATCTGTGTTGCTTTCAGATGCAATATGAATTTTTTTAAAAAAATCCATTATGCTTTAATTATGTGTTTAGTTTCTATAGCCCCCCCCCAATGGCCTTCACCTACAGTCCCAGATGACCAAAGGCTGCTACTGCTTCAGTAGCTTCCATGAGTAGCTCCAGATTCTGCTAATATGGTCCATTGTGCCCTACCTATAATTATTCCTAACAAAATAAAGCCTGAGGTTCC
Source organism: Pelusios castaneus (assembly GCA_007922175.1). Classification (NCBI taxonomy): domain Eukaryota; kingdom Metazoa; phylum Chordata; order Testudines; family Pelomedusidae; genus Pelusios; species Pelusios castaneus. The sequence continues at coordinate 9,406,242 of ML685849.1, read as the reverse complement.
CACATAATCTAGTCCTCTTCCTACCTTATATATGCCTATGACAAGAAGCTAGAAATATAGGCACTAACATTAATACGATTTGGTCCATTCCAAATTAAAGTGGTCCATTCCAAATTACAATCTGACCTGTAACACTTCCATACACTTCCCTGCATTTAATTTCCTTCCATTCTGTAAGAGCCACATCTTCAAAGCGTCTGAGGAACTGGGATTTTCCCCCACAAAAGCTCATGTGATAAATAAATTTGTTAGTCTTTAAAAGGTCACAGGATTCCTTGTTTGTTTTAAATAAGAAACTGGGATTCAAAGTTAGTCAGGTTGTAATTAATTCTACTATGTTCTGAATAAATAGGGAACAGCAGGTAGAACAGGCTCAAGGCATGCTTAAAGATAATGTGTTATGTCAGTAAGAAGATCAAGCAATAATTAATGACATAGAAGTAATTTTCACTTGCATTAAAAGTCAACATTGGCCAAATGGCCAGGTTTATTGTATATGTGTGCTAAGGATAACATATCTATTGAGAGTAAATATTTAGAATGGTGGCATGTTAATTCTACTCACTGCACCAGACAAAGTGTGAAATTTGGATTTAAGTCCCATATATGGAAAGATAGTTTATGTTTTTCCTGTAGTTAATATTGGTTAGACTGAAGTTCTAAACAACCTAATTTTATAGTAATGTAGATTGAGGAATGCACATGCAATTAGGATGGATCTGTCAAATCAGGGACTAGCACAGAAATCCAAAGTGTAATAATGGTCTGGGGAAATATAATTTGCTCTCTACACCAGAGGAGGATGAAAACTGATCATTTGGAAGAAGGAAAACTGTGTTTTCATGTTAGGGAACCTAGTAACAAAGAATTGAAATAGAAAATGTCACTTTTATTGATACTGTACAGGCAGGTATCTGGTTCACCAACCCAAGCATTCAGGAAGTAAGTGCAACACAAGTATATTGTACCCACTTTCCCATTCTTCATTTGCATTACATTATACTTCTGAGAACACCTTAAGAAAGTAGATCTAGAACTGTCGGAAAGCATATTAACCCAATTGCAGAATATGACCTGAATTAATAATCAGTTGAACAAAAAGTAGGAGATATTACTAAAAATAAAAATTGTTAATAAAAAGTTATTGAAAGAGCTGAAGTTGTACAAAAGGCAGGCCACAGAGTATCCAGACAGAGAGCTATAGCAGCAGAACATTTTAAGGAACTCAGGGTTACAGGGAAATCGTGACACAACTGCCTTCTGGTCTGGATTGCCCCCAAAAAGGGGACAGTCTATTTGCTGAACTAAGTCCTTGACCTTGCTAGAGACTATTATTATTGGATCCAAGTGAAGAAAATTTCCAGAGGGGTAGCCATGTTAATCTGTGTACAGCAAAAACAACGAGAGTCCTGTGGCACCTTTGGCTGCGTCTACACTGGTAAATTAACATGACTTAAGCTTGGCTTAAGTCGACTTAATTTGCCTGGCGTCTACACTACACTTTGCTTAAGTTGACTTAAGCAGCTTGCTTAAGTCGACTTAAGCAAAATAAAGTCGACTTAATGAAAATTAAGTCGACTTTATTAAACCTAGATTTAAGTAGACTTAAGGCTTAATTCGACTTTTTAAAGTCGAATTAAGCCAGTGTAGACGTGGGGTAGCCCTAAGTCAATTTAGGACTACCCCAGGACTGCACCACTGCCCTCCCTGCCGGAGGGGGAGGCACAGGGGAAGCCTGGCATGCCCCCCAAAGGGCAGGGCAGAGCCCTGTGTGTGATGCTGTCTGGATTTAGGGAAGCATTTATGATATTATTTTCAATGGATATCTCATAAATGCTATAATCCATAGGAACTATGTCATGTTTGGTATCAATAGAAAGGTAGTAATTTGCTGGAAATGATTATATAGTTTATGTCTAGGAATTCTATTTTGATTAGAAGTTAGGAATTTGGTATTATATCTATACTTTAACTTATGTTATTTTATTGAAATACCTGAGAGAGGCGGGTGTGTAAAACCATTGTGTCCTTAATGTTTAGGAATGTGCCAGGGACTAAACTGATGAACCATTAAGGACATAAGGAATACAACCATTGTGTCCTTAATGGCTCATCAGTTTCGTCCCTGGGACCATTTAATCCCTGGGACCCCCTGCCACCGTGGACCTGCCCAAGGTCCCCTTAACCCCACAAAGTCAACCTAGAGCATCCAGTGTGGATGCTTTAGGTCGACTTTGTAAGTTCCCCTTTAAGTCGACTTTAATTTTAAGTGTAGACACACTAAGTCGACTTAGTTAAAGTCGACTTAAAAGTGCAAGTGTAGACATAGCCTTAAAGACTAACAAATTTCTTCAGGCATAAGCTTTTGTGGGCTCCAACCCACTTTGTCAGATACATGTGAAGAAAGCTATTGATACTTACTGTCAATACCTGAAACCAAGGGGTGCATCTACACTAATAAATTAAGTCGACTTAAGCAGGCTTAAGTCAACTTAATCTACTCTGCATCCACACTGGCATTTTCTTAAGTTGATTTAAGTCGACTTAAGCAGCAGCTTAAGTCGACTTAAGGAAATTTAAAGTAGACTTTATTAAACGTAGTTTAAAGTAGACTAATGCTTAACTTGACTTCTTAGTCGACTTAGGGCAGGGGGAAAAGGGAGCCCCTGCTCCCTTCTCCCCAGGAAGCCGCTAGTGGCTTGTCCTGGGGAGAGCCAGTCCTGCATGGAACTGGCTTGCCGCAGGACAAGCCGATAGCTGCTCGTCCCGGCTCCCTTCTCCCCGGGACCACTCAGGTCCCGCGGAGAAGGGAGTGCAGGGCTCCCTCCTAGCCGGTACCTGAGCGGTCCTGGCCGAAGGGAGCTACGCGCTCTCCCCGGCGTTCCAGCTGCTATGCAGCCCCTGGAGGCTGCCCGGCAGCTGGAGCGCTGCCATGCCAGCCATTGCCGGCACTCCAGCTGCCGGGAAGCCTCTGGGGGCTTCCTGGCAGCTGGAGGGCAGTCCCAGCCAGAAGGGAGCCGCAGGGCTCCGTTCTGGCCGGGACCTCTGAGGTCCTGGCAGAAAGGAGCCCACGCTCCCTTCTTGCCAAACCCCTGCGGGTCCAGCAAGAAGGAAGTGGCGGATCCCTTTTTGCTGGTACCTGCGGGGGTCCCAGGCAGAGGGGAGCCGCTGGCTTCCTTCTGTCCTGGTCCACTCAGTCCTGGCTAGAAGGTCTCCCTTCTGCCTGGGACCTGAGTAGTCCCAACCAGAAGGGAGCCAAGCGGTCCGGGGCTTGCTGTCTCGGGGAGACCCAGCCCCATGCGGAGCTGGCTCTCCCTGGACCTAACTAGTTGACTTAGAGAGTCTAGTATAGACTCTCTAAGTCGACTTAGTAAGGCCCACTTTAAGTCGACTTAGGAGTCCTTTGTGGACTCTCTAAATTGACTTAATAAGGTCGACTTATTTAAGTCAACCTAAATCCCTAAGTGTATACATAGCCAAGAAGACCAACACAACTTATCAAAGCCCCTTTATAACTTAGCAGTACCATAGAAGCATTTTCACCAGTCTCAGTTGATTTTCTTTATCTTGAAAAAGCAGCAGGTTTTATGAGTTTATCCTGGATCTTATGGACTGCTTTTCATATAGAAAAAAATCCCCCAAACCTGCAGCTGATTATTTTTAATGATTTTGTATTAAAATTTGGATTTGCTACATGAGTTCATCACGCCCAATATGGAGAATTTGAAAACCAGTTGCTGCAATGCTGCTAGACTGCAGGGTTGCAAACAAGCTGATGCCATCTCCCAGGAAATGGGCAAGTTGAACAAATTAATAGAACACAACTAGTAATGTTGAAAACTCTTTGTGCTGACCTGAAATTTAATAGGAAAGAGCCTTTAAATAAGCTCATAAGTGCTTATAATTGTCCATGTAGTAAAACAACAGGGTTTTCTCCATTTTGCCCTTTGTATGAGAGATCCCTTGCTTGCCAATATTTGGCTTAATAGGAAATCAGGAATTAATGGAGAACTGTGGTGATGATGTGTAAAAGTGGAAAGCACAGATGAGAGATGTTTTTGATTTACTGAACAAAAACTCCAGAGAATCAGCTGCCAGAAAAAAAGGGTTACTATGACTGCACAGCTCACTTTCTAACTAGGAGTTCAAGTACTTCTCTGAAATTTGTAAGAGCATGGGGGACCAAGTCATCCTGATGTTCAGAAAGAATAGCAAATATGGCAGGTGACCAGCTTGGCTTAACAGAGTAAACTTCAGTGAGTTTAAACACAGAACGAAATCTTACAAGAAGTGGAAGCTTAGATAGATGACTAGGAAGGAGTTTAAAAATATTGCTCGACCATACAGGGTTGAAATAAGGTAAGCCAAAATGCAATTTGAGTTGCAGTTAGCAACATGTGATGCGTAACAGGAAGCATTTCTACAGGTATGTTAGTAACAAGGTGGTCAGGGAAAGATTGGGAATGGGAGGGGGAACCTAGTGACAGATGATATGGAAAAAGATGAAGTACTCAATGTTTTTTTTGCCTCAGTCTTCAGAGACCAGGTCAGTTCCCAGACTACTGCACTGGACCACACAGAATAGGGGCAGGGGAAGGTGAGCAGCCCTCAGTGGTGAAAGAACAGATTTAAGACTATATAAAAAGCTGGACATGCACAAGTCCAAGAAACTGGATACAATGCATCTCAGGGTGCGTCTACACTTACAAATTAAGTCAATTTAAGCTTGCTTAAATTGACTTAATTTAATCTGCATCTATACTACATTTTCCTTAAATTGGCTTAACCTACTTTAAAGTCGACTTTACTGGCTAAGTCGACTTTATTAAGTCGACTTAGCCAGTGTAGATGCAGATTAGCCCTAAATCGACTTTAAGTTGACTTAAAGGGCTCCAGGGCTCTCCCACTGCCCTTCCTGCCAGGGTGGCTGGCACAGGCAGAGTCTGGCGTGCCCCCCACCCCCCCACAGGGCAGGACACAGTCCTGCCCACCCTGCTCCTATGCCCTGCCAGTGTCCCTGTCCTGCTCAGCCCCCATTGTACCCAGGTACAGTGGGGCAAATGCTGAGCCCCCTGGCACTTGGCAAGTGGTGCCCCTAGAAGTCGACTTAGGCATCCAGTGTGGACACTCTAAGTAGATTTGGCAGGGTCCCCTTTAAGTTGACTTAATTTTTGAGTGTAGACATGCTAAGTCGACTTAACAAAGTCAACTTTAAGTCAACTTTGTTAAGTCGACTTACTTGGCCAAGTGGAGACATAGCCTGAGAGTGCTCAGGGAGTTGGCTGATGTGATTAAAAAGCCATTGGATATTATCTTTGAAAACTCTTGGCAATCAGAGGAGATCCAAGACAATAGGAAAAAGGCAAATATAGTGCTGATCTTTTAAAAAGGGAAGAATGAGGATCCGGGGACTACAGATTGGTCAGCCCCACCTCAGTCCTTAGAAAAAATCATAGAACAGGTCCTCAAGGAATCCATTTTGAAGTATGTAGAGGAGAGAAGGATGATTAGGAACAGTCAGCATGAATTCATCAAGGGCAAGTCATGTAGGTGCTTGCCCTGGTGCCAGCTTTGTTTGATATCTTCATTAATAATCTAAAGAATGGGGTGTATTGTACAGTCAGCAAGTTCACAGATGACACTAAGCTGGGGAGTGATAGATTCACTGCAGGGCAGGGATAGGATACTGAGTGACTTAGAAAAATTAGAGGATTGGGCTAAAAGAAATCTGAAAAATTTCAACAAGACAAGTGAAGAGTCCTGCACTTAGGAAGGAAGAATACTATGCACTGCTACAGGCTGGGGACTGATAGGCAGGGCAGCAGTTCTGCAGAAAAAGACCTGGGAGTTACAGTGGACCAAAAACTGGATATGAGTCAATGGTGTGCACTTATTGCCAAGAAGGCTACTGGCATATTGGACTGTATTAGGATTGCCAGATCAAGAGAAGTGATTATTCCTCTTTATGCACTGGTGAGCCCACATCTGGAGTATTGTGTCCAGTTTTGGGCCCTCTACTACAGAATGAATGTGTACAATTGGTGACAGTCCAGTGGAGGGCAACAAAATTTATTAGGGGACTGTGGCACCTGACTTGTGAGGAGAGGTTTAGGGAACTAGGCTTGTTTAGTCTGTAGAAGAGTGAGAGGGTGACCTGATGGTGGCCTTCAACTACATGAAAAAGGGGCTCCAAAGAGGTTGGAGCTAGGCTACTCCCAGTGGTGGCAGATGACAGAACACAGAGGTATGGACTCAAGTTGCAGTGAGGGAGGTCTAGACAGGATATTAGGATACATTTTTTCACTAGGGTGTGTTGAAGCACTGGAATGGGATACCTCTTGAGGTGGTGGAATTTCCATCCTTTGAGGTTTCTAATGCCTAGGATGATTTAGTTGGGGTTGGTCCTGTTATGAGCAGGGGGGTAGATTAGATGAGCTTCTGAGCTCCAACCCTAATCTTCTATGATTCTATCATCTGCAGTATTAAAAGCCTACTGGGAAAAGCAGATCCGTACCATTGTAAGAAAATGGTGTAATCATCCAGTGTACAAAGTGGTTCCAGGGGGCTAGCAGGGAAGAACAATTATATTATGGTGCAGCCTCTTAATGCTCTGTGATTACTTGCCTATTGATAGAACAAGAAGAAGAATAAACTCGAGAAAAGTGTGACTGGTGATGCATTTCCATTTTCCAGCAACAAGACTCCTTTGACAGTTCAGATGATGAAATGCAGGTTCAGTTTCTTAAAGTCAGAATAAAAATGTGCCTGTGAACACTGGTGAACAACATCTGGAGGCAGACAGTCTATGATAAACAGCTCCCAAAATCCCGATGCTGATGCACATTGTCCCACTATTCCAATGGCTTCCAGACTGCCAGTGATTCTGATAGAAGGTGTGAAGTATCACATGGACATGGGTCAAAGGAATCAGTGCCAGCACATGAACAGGCAAATTCTAAAAATCTTTTACCCACCAGGATCAGAAAAGAATCAAGGTCAGCTTTGGGATCCTGTCATGGGGTGCAGCTCCCTAGAGCCCCTTGGTGAGGACTGTCCAAGGAACATGAGTGAGGTGGGCAGCTGCACAATCCTATTAGCTCCTGGAGTCAGGGCAGTATAGCCTAGCAGCCATAGATTTCAATAACAGAGTCACTACACAGCCCTGGGATCAGGGCAGCATGGCCTAGCAGCCACAGAGTCAATAACAGAGTCACTACACAGCCCTGGGATCAGGGTAGCACAAAACCTGTCAGTTCTGGGGGTTATGACACCAAGTCAGCAAGGATCCAAGCCAAAACATGGTGACTACTTCTCCACACCAGCCCCAGTTCCACCATCTGGGCACACTGGTCTACTTCCTACCCATTCTCTGAGGAGGTCCTCCCACAAGGCTCCAACACCTGCCTTCTCACCTTCCATAGTGGCCACTGCCTGCTTCCTTGAAGGTTCCTGGTGTTGACTGGCTGTGGTGAACATCTGGGCATCATAAAGTCATAGAATAATAGGGATGGAAGGGACCTCACAAGGTCATCTAGTCCAACCCCCTGCTAAAAAGCAGGACCACTCCCAGTAAATCACCCCAGCCAGGGTTTTGTCAGCTATAGGGTAATTGCTCCTCAGTGCTTCCTCCAGTGCCACTGACTCCCATTGACTGGGGCTGACACAACTCCAGGTCAGGCACATCCAGCACACATTCCCCCCCCCCCCCCCTTTATTGGTCAGCCCTGAATGAACTGAGCAGCTTCCTTTTATGCCAGGGCAGCAGGCTGAGCATGCCCAACGGGGCTCAAGGGGCGGGGCTTCCACCACCCATAGAGTTAGCTGGGGTTCTGTAGTGCAGCGTAAGCCTACCTCGTCACAGACCCCAAAGTATCTGAACCCACCGATCTATTTGGTTAGACTCCCTTCGTTTGTGTTTCCACTGCACCAGTCACTATGCTAGTGCCAGCAAATTCAGCTCTGCAGTACATACACCAGGATTGATTGCTTAAGAGATCCTGTCATTATGGAAATGCCTGATTTGAAGTGTAGTCGTTACACAGTGAGTTTATGATGCAAAATCAGATTGATGGCATTAAAGGGTTTGATCCCTAGATAGTAAAGGATTTGTTCATGTTGGAAAAAATGAAAACTGTGCCTTCAAGCACAACTCACCTGTCATGGGGGAATGTCAGGATGACATTTAATGTTAATGGGGTATGTAAAGCAGACATAAAAGGGCTGAATTTTTTTTTCTTGGATAACCACCCCACACCCCAATTCCTCAGTGGTGGTGATTTTTAGACATTCCCTACCTTGCTGGCTGAGTTTCTGTGGCACAGGGAAGGACATTTTGTTTGGAGTTCTGTTTTTGCAAACCCCTGACTCTGCATTCTGACGAAGTGGGATTTTCTCCCACGAAAGCTCATGTGATAAATAAATCTGTTAGTCTTTAAAAGTGCCACAGGACTCTGTTGTCTTTCTACACTAGACTAACATGGCTACCCCTTTGGAATTTGTCTGCATTCTTTGTTACAGATGTGTGCTCTGTGTTTGTGCTGACTGAGATCAGAAAAAATACCCTGTTTTCAAAGGACAGAATCTGCATTTTGAAGCATGTTCCCTCTTCACTTTGTGACTCTCTAGCTTCCTTTCCCAGACTCAGTTACTTTGTGAAGGGGAAGCTTGATCAGAAACCTTTCCCTCCTCTGTGTGTGGTAGGTTATATACTAATTCAGATTCAGTACTAATTCAGTACTTTAGGGACACAAACTTCTTTTTATCATTAAAAGAAAAAAAGAACTTTTGAAGTGGGAACAAGAAAAAGTAATGGCAAATTGAAGAGCAGAGCTGCTACTAAAATCATTTTAATACAGCAGAAAAAGCTCTTAAGTTAACACATTATTTTTGTTAGGTAAGTGCAGGCTATGATAGTTCTCCATTCAGTGATAAGCCAAGGTGACCTTTGCCTAAAAATATTCAAGAGGCCAAATTCCCACCCAATATAAGTAGCTGCAAAATTTGGTCCACTGTTATGTATACTTATGAAACAGTTTTTTCTAAGTAGAGGGACAAATTCTACTCTTTTACACTACTGTAATTCAGGAGTTACCTAAGGTCAGGATTTACTTCCCTTTTTTAACCACACTAATAATAAAATTGCTGCAATCTTTCAACACTGTTGGATTAGAAAAAAATCCCATTGACCCCAAAAACATCTAGACAAGATTCATGATTATATTGGAGGAGTGAACAGTGCAGCTCAGAGTTGGGTCGGGGGATTGCAAAGGCAACATCTGTACTCCCTTGACCTCAAACTGGATCTATGCTTGGCTGGTCCTCTGAAGTGATTAGAGCAGCCAGAAAGAAGGCTACTCTAAGTTGCATCAGCTGCCATTGGCTAGGGAGAATTTCAGTAAAATGATTTCTGTCAGGAAATGCTGATTAGTTGAAACAAATTGTTTTGTAGGAATGCATTAATTTTGAGGAATCATCTCAGGTTATTGGGGAGGATGTGAAGTGAGTGACACTTTCCCCAAAATAGCCAGTAGCCTACTGGTTAGGGCACGCATGTGGGATCTATAAGAACTGTGTTCAAGTTCCTGCTGTACCTGATTTGGTGCAGGGATTTGAACTTGGGGCCCTTAGCTGACTACCTGAACCTGGCTGTTCCATGAGGATGTCTCTTTCTCAAAAAAGCCAAATGTCTTGGGTTTGTTTCAGTGTGGAAGTCTCAGACCTGGACGCCAGTTTCATGCCCCAGCTCTATCTAGGGGCATAGGATGTCTATTAGGCATATGTAACTTGAGGTAATTCATCCCCACCCCCTGCTTTTAAAACATACTTCAGGGAAATATGTAAATCCATTCCACTGTCCTGTTTTTAATAGCATATTTTTATTTTTTAAAAAATAGAATATCTGGCCACACTTGTTCTTTTAATTATCACACCAGTTTTTAAACTAACTGTATTTCTGAGCTTGAATTATTTGATACTATTCCTTTGAAAAACAGAAAAAATGCTTCCGAGAATTTTCCATGTATAAATAAATCCTGAATAATGTGTCCCAGGAACCTGGCAGACATCTATTTCTTTCTTGAATATTCCATCCAGACCCTGAGAAAATGGATCTACCACTCACCAGTAGGAACAATGTCCAGAACTGGCAAACCTACTAGCACTGTGGTGAAATTTGGAGTATTTTATTATTTGATCAAATGCATCTAACTGGAATGAAGAAAAGAGCACTTTTTTTCAGCCCAGGAAAAATGCTATTTGCTTTTATTTACTTCTTCTTCAATATGGAGTATTCAACAAAAATAACCATAAAAAAATGCCAGCACATTTTTAAACTGGTATGTGCTTCGACTAGCTTCTGCAGAGCTCACAACTTTTAATATTGGCACTTCAAGAATAATGCAATTGCACAGTTTCAGCAGCCACTGAAAAAGCTGAGGGAAAAAACACAGTTAAATTATAATGGCATACAGAGGTCAAATACAGGCAGAGGCCCATCATACAAAAGGGATAAGTAGTTCAAAGAGGGTGAGGTGGGCGGGAGAGAACAGATGTAGAGAGAAGCAATAATGTACTGTCAACAGACTAAAGAGATCAAAGTATGTGGTTTGGCCAGTTTCCATGACATTTTTAAGAGGTTATTTAGTGCTTCTAAAGTTCTGGAGAGATAAAGGTGATTTGTGTGTTATTTTAAGGCTTGTTCCTGTAGCTTTCTTCTTAATGGGTAAAGGCAATACAAGTTTGTTTGGCTTTCTAAAAGTTGATGCTGGTGGTGCACGGCATTTAAGGTACAAAAGTCTACAGTATTTTGTAGAGAGCTGATGCTGGATAGATTTTTATTTGCTGGATTTAGCTTTGCTTTGCTTTCCTTTACACTTTCAGGAACAACTTCTGCCCCTTTTACAACTGAGAAGTCCAGATTGTGTGGTTCTGTGGTGTAAGAGGTTTCTAAACTTTATTGAAATATTGAATAGTGAAGAGAGGGTTTTAAAGCAATGAGCCCAGACTTTTGTTCTTATAATAAACTCTATTAATTTTTTATTACCTTACCCTACCAACTTTCCTCCTTGCCCTAGCCACTTCCTAGTTCATCAGGATATGACAAGTCTGAGACAATCTGACATCTAGGTTGGCAGCTCTCAGTGGTAGGGACTGTTTTCTTCTTACCTGTTTATACCATGCCTTGATCCTGCATTAATGTTTCTAGGCTTTACCATAATATAAATAATAAATAAAAATTCAGAAGAGAGACGAGAAATTTTACTGCAAATGTCTGAAAATTTTTGAGGATTTAAGTTTGGCCCCAGAGGAGTTTATAAACAGTTTTCTCAGCTCAATTTTTTAAATCTCCTCCACCTATCTAATTCTGATTGCCATGTGCATGAATTCTGCACTAGACCTTTGAGAAATGTAAATATTACCCTAGCGTCTATAGGTCTTTTGTTTTCTGACAGAATTAAAAAAAAATCCATAATAATAGTTTCTAAAATTAGCACCCATCCCTCTCAAAAATATCTCTGGCCAGAAGACATACAGGATTATTGAAAAGAAATAAAATACATAATTTTTTATAGCAAGCCATATTAAATTATGACAACCAAAATTGTAGAAGACTTCTTAAACTGAAAGACACCTTATTATTCTAAAGTTTTACATCCTTGCTGATTGACAACGTACTTTCACAAATGTTGACTAAACAACATCCATGTGAAATTTCTGATGGAAAGGATTTTGTTTTGGGGGCTGGAGATGATGGGCTGACTATCTATCTAATACTGAAAGGAAGGTGCAGCTTAAACTATGGAGCAATTTGTGTACTTTCTTCAGGCATCCAGAGCTGTAGATCACTGTGTTTCCTCCCTATCTCAGTGAGAGAGAGATTTGCTGGCACTAATCTGGCTAACACTGTCACCCCTATGGCCACCGTAGACAAACTTCTTAGGGCCCTCCCAGCCCTTAATTTGCCTTGAATGTTAAGATCTGGTGTACGGGAGCTCCCGAACTTCCCAGAAGCATCCTTTTGTATTATCCAGCCCCTGTTGCTGAAGACTCTCAATAATCACCAACTTCACTGTCTCCAGAGAGACAGTGTATGCACCAGTATACTTGATTCAGCTGAGGAGGTACACTCTATTTGTTATCACAGTCACTGAGATGATGTCATAGAAAAAAAGAGAGTGTTTATTCTTAAAGAGTCTCAAATTCAATTAATATCTGATGTAAGAATAATGGAAACAGTGATGGACGCATAAGTCCTCTTTGTGAAGTTGACCTAAGGGGAGTTAGGTCGACTTAACAAAGTGGACTAAGTCGACTTAAAGTGTTGCCACTTTGTTAAGTCAACTTAATAAGGTCGACCTAACTTTTCCTAGTGTAGACATAGCCCTAGAGCAACTGCTCAGTGTCACCAGCCCTCAAGGCCAAGATCCAACTTTCATGGAGGCCAAAAGAGTTATCTGTTTTGCTCCCTCAATGATGGATAATGAAGGGGTTCTTTTTAGTTCTTCTTACAGTCCAGCTACCTTTGAAATGTGTAATGTTGAAGTATATTTCTAGATAAGATCCTTTTCCCCTGCTTTTTTGTCCTCCAGTGTGCTGAGGCTATGCCACTTTCTTCTCTTCCTGTTAACTTGATATTCCTATTTGCCTCAGGTGCAAATTAACTCCCATTGTATTTAGCTTATCCTGCTTAATTTAAGTCAGAGGTCTAGGCAGAAAGATAAATTAGTATTCCTTTGTCCTGGGAAAAACTTGATTAGTGAATGACACCCATACATCTCACAATGCTTCTGATGACCAGTATGATATAAACTTTTGTTTGCTACCGTACAAAGCATTCCTTGTAGATAAATACTATGACCATAATGTGTTAAGTATAGTGAGTTTGCCAGGCCTGATATGAGTTTGCAGTTACATGACAGTGAACCTTTTGCCAGTTGAACCTGAGGGGCTCTTAGGGTCACATCACTATGTACTTCTATACCACATAGCACTTAAAGCAGAAGTAAGATGCTCAGAAGATAATGTTTGCAATTTTGGACCAATACACTTCACTTCTAATCTTTGGTACACTTTATAAATGTGAAATTATTATGAATTACAAACATAAGTATTTAGTTACAGTAGTGACTCCATAATCTTAATGAAGTTTTTATCTGCAAAAGGCAAGTTTGACCAAAAATATTTAGGGCATTCTAGATTGAGACCAATTTAGAAGGAAATGTATTCTAGTGAATTTAGGTATGAGATGCTTTACACAGTTAACATTGCAAAGTAAGCAGGAGGCGATATTCTGGACTAGATGAGTTTTTCAAGCATCTTCAAAATACAAACTTTTAATGATACACTCTGCATTAATCCAGTCTAGAGATGACAAAGGCAAGCTGCTCACAGTCCCTTTGCTAAGAAAAACTGAATAAAGTACTCTTTGCTAGTTCTGTTAGTGTTCAGGATGCAGCAGAAGCAGTCAAGGATCTGCAAAGTGCAAAACTTGTTAACAAAAGATGGCTGTGCCCTTTTACTTAAAACAATTAAATATGGCCTAACACTATAGTGACAGGACTTCACACTAGAAGGAAAAACTTAAAAGAATAATTATGGATTCCATCATTCTCTGATGTAAAGATTAAATACGTTTAATTAGAGTTGGTCAGGAATTTTCTATGAATATTTCAAAAGAAAATACAGTTTCCACAAAATTGAAATTTTCCATAGGAATATTTTGGTTTTGTTGAAACATTTTGATTTTCTGTTGGGGAAAATGAAAACAAAGTATTTAGTTTTGCCTTGATTTGACCTAAATTTTGATATTTTGGTTTGTTGAACTGGCCTCCTGCAACATTTCACTTAGAGTAGGTTGAATAATATTATTAAACAGCATCTTCCTATGGTGCTGCATTACTTCACGGGAGCTATGCCCCAAGCACGACACCTCATGCACCTCTTCTTTACTATGGAACAGGTCTTCCTAGCCAGACCATTTCCTCTGATAATGATTTCCCTTCTGACCAAGCTGTGTGGTGTACCATGGGAGTCACATGAGCACAAGTACATCATGGGAAATTTAGTTCAGCCAGGGAGCTCTGCCTCAGAGGGAGAATGGAGTGTCAAGCACTTGAAATGCAATTCCCATTAGACAATGCAGCTCTAGGGAGAGATGCAGTTTAATTGAACTGAATCAAAATATTTCAGATGAGGCCAACAAACTGCATTGTTTCAGTTTGGGAATACTGAAATGTTTTAGGTGGATCTAAAATGCCAAAATGAAATGTTCAGCCATTTCTGAATCAAAATTTTTTCAGAACCTTTCATTCAATGAAAAATATTAATGTTTCAACTCTTTGGATTGATTTGGGATGAAAACAGATACTGAAAAATCAGAAGTTTTGGTTCACTTTTAATAAAATCCACTTGTTACAGTCTCACACTAGACCATCATGAAGCTACACTGAGACAGAATTAAATGTAGAGATATTGTGGGTTCTAACACTGGAGATCCTCCAGGTATGGGTCTACTCAAAGTCCATATAAATAGGGAGTGTTTTTTTTCCTGCATCAGTCCTTAGTTAAATTAGTGACTGACAATGTCCTCATTTCTTATCAGTGTTCTTAGAATATAGTGCTCCTTCCGGAATGGCATTTCTGGGAATGATGTTAGAATGCCAAGAACAGTGATTTGCTGACATGGGCAACTTTCCCAGATGTACAGTGCTGTTGGAGATGAAAAACATGGCAGATTCATGAGAGAAACTGCTAGGTTTTTTAGGGTCCTCTCTAAGCCCAGCCTCTTTGTTGGATTGATCCCTCCAACTGAGCGACTTTTCATTCTTGCTTTTTTCCAGTGTTAAAAGTATTTGCTTTTGAGTGAAACAGGTTGCTTTCACATTGAATATTATTAGTTGTTCCAAGCGAAATAGGGACTCCATTGACAAATACCTAAAACAAGACTCCTTGGATTGCCAGTTGGTTACAGCACCTTCAAATGGATTACATTGAATCCTCATCTCTTGAGGGATTGACAGACAAGTAAAGAAAAGGCTTTCAAATGAAGTCCTACTCTGAGGAAGGCAAGTGGGAGGTCTTTGTATGAAAAACATACACTTACATACACCATGACTGTATGTGCAAAATGTAGACTGTAGACACCTCCCAAAATTTAACATGTTAAAAATATCTAAAATGTCTACACTATTTTGATTCAAATTTACAATTACATAAATACCAACTTGTAGAATGCAAAAGAAATAATCAAATCATGTTTTACTCTCCATCTCCTCCACCAATAATTATGCATGCAATTGCAAATAAACCTCCCATCTATCTATCTCAGAACTGAACTCTTTGGATATGTCTACACTTGCAACTTAAGTTGACCTACAGAACGCTGCAACCACACCTGGTGCTTATTAAGTCGACTTAAGCGCTTCCTTAAGACAACTTAATAACTCCAACTCTGAAGGTCTACATTAAGCCAATGTAGATGCCCTAAGTCAACCTAATGGCTGGGGAGAAGGGAGAGCCATGGCTGGAGAGATGGGTTGCCGGCTTCCCTGCAGCAGAGGAGCCCCAGCAGTAGGGGAACCTCTGTGGCCCCGGGGCTCTAGCCACAGGGGAACCCCTGCCACACTGGGTCTCCTCTTCCTCAGGGGTGCAGGCAACGCATCTCCCCAGCCGCGGCTCTCCTTTCTCCCCAGCCCCATCTCCCCCAGCCGCGGTTCTCCCCAGCCCGATCTTCCCTGGCTGCGGCTCTCCTTCATCGACCTAGCGCCTGCTAGTGTGGATGCAGGCAGTCGACTGGAGTGTTCAGTGTAGACTAGGGGTCTCAAACACATGATCCACGACAAGACCCAGAATGCAGGGGTTCTGGCTTAGCTCAGTGCCAACGGCAGTGCCTCTGGGCCACACCGCCCCCTCACCCCTCCCTGTGGGGGCCCGGCTTGGAAGCCACAGCTGGGCAGCTGGGGAGAAGGTGGAGCCTACCACTGCCTGAGTTGTATCACAGGCAGAGCCCTACAGGGCCATCCCTTGCGGGAGGCGGGGGCAGGGACCAGGGCCAAGGCCAATCGACCTAGGCGGGGCCCCTGCCTCCACATGCTAGAGGGGAGCACCGAGGTGGTGGGCAGGCCCGATCCGCCCCCCAGGGTCCCTGGTCATCCGCCAGGGACTGGGAGCCGGCCCCGGCTGAGGGGCTGCCCCAGGCTGGCGCTGCTGTCACCCTGACTGGGGACCCGAGGCCACCACTGGCCCCGGCCGAGGCCACATCACCGGCGGGGACTATTGCCCCGCCTGTGTGCCTACTTGTTCTTTCTTTCTTTCTTTCTTTCTTTCTTTCTTTCTTTCTTTCTTTCTTTCTTTCTTTCTTTCTTTCTTTC
>ML685849.1:9298729-9389865 GCA_007922175.1 Pelusios castaneus | reverse complement strand
TTCTTTCTTTCTTTCTTTCTTTCTTTCTTTCTTTCTTTCTTTCTTTCAAAAAAACTTTTAAAAATTTAATTTTAATTAAGAACCTTTTTAAAAAGGGTTTTAAAAAACCTTTCTAAAATTAAATTTCAATTAAAAATTCAGTCAAATTCAATTCATTAAATCCAATTAATTAATTTTATGTACAATCTCTTTGAATTCAATTAATTAATTTTTAATTTAATTTTAATTAAATAAACTGGTGGCCCTTCCGGGTTTTAAAAACTGTTGTATGAAAAGGCTTCAGTGATGCGGTCCTCAGGCCAATATCCTAGTCCTCATGTGGCCCTCATGGTGATTTCAGTTTGAGACCCCTGGTGTAGATGCTCTAAGTTGACTTAACAGAGTCGACTTAGCTTAACAAGTGTAGACATAGCCTTTAAATCTGCAAAATATCTATGTATGTTTACAACTTAATACTAACTGATATATACTTTATGCAATAAAAAAGAGTAACCTTTTATTCTTGGGAGCGGGAAGGTTTCTCTGGCACTAGCATTTTTAATCTGATTAACATGCTGTCAGGAAGAAGAATCTGTATCTTTACAGTATTTCAGAAATAAAATATATGTCTGAATTTTATTATTAAATTGGAATTTTATTCTATATTCTTCAGATATGTCTAATGGCTTATCTATGCAGGGACATTCAGGAAAAGTAATCCAAATTAACTAAAAGTGTGGTTCAAAAGGGATTAGTTAGACTGGAAGAAATCTCTCTGTGGATCTTCTCATTCACAATTCAAGTGGCCTTAATTCAGTTTAGTTTCAGAAGTGAATCAAACAAAACTGAATTAAGGCCACTTAAATTCTGAATGAGAGTGTCCACATGGGGGTTTAATGCAATTTAATTAATTCTTGTTATATTCAGACTGTTAGTTCATTCAGATTAATTTTCTTCAGGGCTTGTCTACATTTAAAATGCTGCAGCAGCACAGCTGGACCTCTATAGTGCTTCAGGGTAGATATTGCCTATGTTGAGGAGAGTGCTTTTCTCATCAGCATAGGTAATCTACCTCCCTGAGAGGTGGAAGCTAGATCCATGAGAAAATTCTCTCACCAACCTATTGCTGTCTGCATCAGGGATTAGGCTGATTTTACTGCATTGTGGATTTTTCATCCTTCGGAGCAACACCGTTATACTGACTTAATTTCCTTCTGTAGACCAGACCTCAGTATACCTGTGGAGACAAGCTTTAAGAGACTAGTCACCACTAATCTGATACAAATACACCATGAAAGATTCATGTGGTTCTGAAGGAATCAAACCTCATATAAATTCAGAGGTCTGACTTTGTTATTATCAGTGTCTTCATTTGAGTTATTCTTGATTTAGGTCCTGTTCCAACAAAGAACTTAAGTATGTGTTTAGTTTTAAGTATGAGAGTCACATGTTGAACATGCTTAATTTCTTCAGTGAACCAGGGGCTTATACTTCTGCAACTGAGGGTAGAACAGGACCCAGAGTTCTACCTAAGCCTTATCCAGACTGTAGGAGTTTAAAACATATTCCCTCTCCTCCTCTATGCTTAAATACTGACCATTAATAACTAATGGATATCCACATCCCCATATTGTCTTTGAAAATCTCACCCTCCTGACCTGCTCACTGTTATGATGAGAACTATGCCCATTTGTTTATGGGTTTCCCTATTTTCACTTATGTGATGAGTATACTGAAGAAGTCACCTTTTTTGGAAGAGATGGACATTTTAAAAGTTTAAGTGGTCAAAGTCAAATTCTTAAGCATGTATAAAAATATTTTTTAAAATTCTCGCTTTAAAGTTCAAAAAGATTTTGGTTACATATTTTCAAAGGCACAAATGACAGTTAGGTGTCTAGCTCTTATTGACTATCAATGTGAGTTAGGTACCCAAATGCCATTGGGGCCTTTGAAAATCTCCCCCTTTGTCTTACACTAAAAAATAAAAATAAAATAGGTCCATTTTAATTGACAGTACCCTTCTGCTATGATTAATTCATTTTCTTCACACCATCTGCTTGCCATTGCAATACTTTCCCACTTATTCTACTTTTCCTCACTATCAACATCATTACATAGTTCTCTGGTATGTGCTGCCAAATTATCTTTCCCCAAAGGTAGCTTCTGTGATTCTCAGGACTACAGAAAACAGAGGTATCAGAAATTTTAATGTGGGAGTCATTTAATTTGCATTATGTAGTGGTGTGTTCATGCTATCAATCTGGTTGAACATTTTATTATCCAGCATGAGTTACTTTCATTAAGCATCGTAGATTATAGTTACAAATCTTCAGCCTTGGGTTTTAAATGACTCTCCCCTGCACTTACAAGAGTTGCTTATTGATCAGTGTAAGGATAATTAATAATTTCATTGCAAACATCAGTCAAACCAATGTTAACCAACACAAACAAAGCCCACTGTCTTACCGGCACTTGGTTGGGGTGGGGTGGGTGGGGGGAAATAAAACAAAAACCTCAAATCTAAGGCTATGTCTACACTGGGGAATTTAAGTTGACTTTAACTAAGTCGACTTAGGGCTACCCCACAGCTACACTGGCTTAAGTCGACTCTAGGGAGTCAACTTAAGCCTTAGGTCTACTAAAAAGCAGGTTTTATAAAGTCGACTTAATTTTAATTAAGTCGACTTTATTTTCCTTACGTCGACTTAAGCAAGTTGCTTAAGTCAACTTAAGGAAACTGTAGTGTAGATGCAGGTGTGGTGTATGAAGGCATGGATTTTGGTTAAGGTAAGTATGAAATTATTTTATTAGTAGGTTATAGTTATTTTTATATTTTATAGATTGTGTATTTAGTAGCTTTTTATATTATTAGGTTTATATTTAAGTTAGTAATTTTTTTAGTTTTTGATTTGGTTATTTGGTTGTAGTATTTTGGCACGCGGGCGTGCCGTGTTTTTGTTTATTAGACTGGTTTTTTGATTTTTTATGCTTTAGCTATTTTTTTATATTAAGTTTTTGTTTTTTAGTTATTTTTTAATTATTTTTTTTTAAGTGTATAGATTATGGGCTTGGATTGATACACTGCTATTGGTGGGTCTCCACATGCAGGGTAAATTAAGTCGACTTAAGCAAGTTTAAGTTGACTTAATTTACCAGTGTAGATGCAGCCTAAGACTCCATTCAAATGGTAACTTCAGAAACACCTTGAACAAACAGATAAAGAGAAGTGGTTTAAAAATTTCAAAACATGCAATTTTGAAGAATTTTTTTCTTCAAAATTTAGAATTTAAATGAAAATAGGTGGAAATAGTCATTGAAACGTAATCCTGCTCCCCCCCAAGTCATTTAGAGTGCTAATCAAAACATTTAGGCTATGTCTACACTTACTAAAATTAGATCGAATTAGTTAGTTTGAACTAACTAACTCAAACTAATTTTAGTTAGTTTGAATTAACTTAATTCGAACTAGAAAAAATTAGTTCGAACTAAGCAAGTGCCATTCATGGCACTTGCTTAGTTCCAATTAGTGATTTCCATTGATTTCAATGGGCCAGTTAGTTCAAACTAAGAAATTAGTTCAAACTAACATGGCCACATTGGTTAATTCAAAGTAACTAGTTCGAATTAACCCTTACTTCTAATACCCTATTCGAAGTTATTAGTTCAAATTAAGGAAGCCCTTAATTCGAACTAATTAAAGCCTAGTGTAGCCATGGCTTTAGTTAGTTCGAATTAAGCTTCCTTAATTCAAACTAACTTGGCAGTGTAGACATAGGCTTAGAAATTTGACACTTTCATCCAAATTTTGATGCAAAGGGACTAAATTTTTAGGAAAATTTGATTTGAAAATTATACACCCTTTTCAACCAACTCCATGGATAAGTCTTGCAGCACATAGTCCAATAACACTAGTTTGCTGATCTTCACCAAGGGTGGAAATTGAGCTTCAGACTCTGGAGTTTCCCACTGAGAGTCTCTTGCTATAATTTTTTTTCTCCACATGCAAGTTGGATAAATCCATATATTGATCAAGATAGGCGATTGGGATGTTTTAGAAACATATGATTTTCAACACCAGATCAGATTATTGGTTTAACATGTTTGATACTTTGCCTTTACAATGACCAAAACCTGGTTCTTTAGGGAAAAGGACTATTTTCCCCATAACGTACCTAGTCAATTGTGAAACGCTGTGCAAAAAGAAACATTTTCTCCCCTGACTTCTGTGGTGATTGGCTTCTTCCCTGAACATAAGATCTGATTACTATTATCAGTGGGTAGGCATAACTACAAATGATATTGGTCATTAGTTTGGTTTGGTGCTGGCAGTTACTAGACTATCTGTCATTGGAAATGGAGCGTGCAGCTTGAAATCAAATTTCATTAAGTATTTTCCTGATGTGCATGCCTCGCAGACCGTTCATTGTAAATATTTAATATTGAAACTTCAAAATACGTGTGATGTTGCCAATTACATAAATCACATGCTTGTACTTGACTGGATGACTGATTAAACACAGAACAAATTCCAGTTTCTAAAAATACAGTCTAATACACAAGTAAAAATATTCTGTCAGAAAATATTGACTAAACCGTAGCGTATTCATTTTCTGTAAGTTTTGAGCCCAAGAGGTTTTAGCTTGTGTGCTTGTGTAACAGCAACTATCTACCTCAAATATTCTTCAGAGGAAAATTTCAAATTATTTCAATTTTAAATTTTCAATTTGACTTGTGTTGATTAAGTACATAAGTCATGCATTATTGCTTCTGTTTGTTCCTTGTCTGGATAATTTTGGTAACTAACCAACTGATTATATTTCAATTGAAAATACAATTTGAAAACTATTTCTGGCCAATATTTAAGTTTAAAATTTACTTTTTGAAAGGATATATGCTAGCAATGTATAAACACTGAAATGTTCCCAAGACAGGGTCATGAGCACAGGCAGATTGAAATTTGCTCATGAATTAGAATGCATATTTGAAGAAAAACATCCACTCCTTACTGATCTATAGAAGTTATTAAAGGCTTGTCTCCAAGTTCCAAAGGAACATGGATTAAAAAATGATTTATTAAAACACAGAATTGTATGTTTAGCTTAGGTTTTTTTGGTCCTTGAGAATATGCAAGTTTTACAAAACTGGAATATTTCTCAGAATCAAACGTCATTAACAGTGTTTGCAAATGGAAAGCATGGAATTAGCTCTTGACCAAATGCTTATTAAAGACAGGAAAAGCCTAGAGTGTGAATGGCTTGTATCTTTTTTAGTTAGGTTAAAATGTATCTCGAGCCTTTCCAAGCCTTCATGCTGGCTGATCTTAAAACACTTATGAATTCTCCTCATTGTAGTTTGGTGTTTATTCTAATATTAGAAAGTTTTACAACATTTGGAAAGGTAAAACTCCTGCAGCTAATCAAGACACAGTGTTCTTAAACCAGTCACAGACCACTTTTTTTAATCTTCCTGGCATGGTCATTAGTCCAAGATATAAAAGCCTGAGAATCACTATGCCAGTGTAAACATAGGCATGTTTTGGCAGCTATTTTGGTAATATCCCAGCTATCTTTGTGTTTGCAGAGTCATTTTGCTGTCATTTTGCTTTTCCTCATACACTATGCATTAGATGCAAAAATAAGAACAACAAAAAATGTTTATACAAGCACTCTCTGCTTTCTTTTATGCCCTTTTCTGATAATAGCACTGACCATCATTAACAATCCTGTTGCTCAGGTGAGCCGTGCTAGAAGTGTTCCTCAGCAAAGCAGTGGTAGCTTAACTATTATTTAGGCAGTGGCAGGAGTAAGTTAATAGGGATATTGCTCCTCCAGCTGATTAATGATTGATACAAACCAGAGTGCTTTTCCCTAAAACGACTTTTATTAGGTTTTAAGCAGACACACATATATGCTATAGCAACAGATTTAGAGCACTCCAGATTGCTACTCAATCAAAGTCTGAAAATGATTCTAAATAATTATCAGCTAGGCTTCTGGGGGCCCTTTGTCCATCCAGATGATGGGGAGTTTAGGCGTCAGCTTCTTGCCTGAAGAAAACTTTATCCAAGATCCTTAAACATATTTATTCTAGGTCAAGGCTTCAAAGAGAGACTTCAGAGTTAGAATTCAAGTGCAAATTTGATACCATCAGTTTGGGTTTGAAAAGGGACATGAATTGGCTTTCTCACTTCAAACATTAATCTTTAAAAGTGCCACAGGACTCCTTGTTTGTTTTTCTCTGAGATAGAGTCATAGAATCATAGGCTATGTCTACACTTGTTAATGTAAGTCGACTTAGCTAAATTGACTTAACAAAGTCGACTTTAAATTAACTTTGTTAAGTCGACTTAGCATGTCCACACTTAAATTTTAAGTCGACTTAGAGGGGACCCTACAAAATCGACCTAGAGCATCCACACTGGATACCTAGGTCGACTTCTAGGGGCTAGGTGGACCTGGGATAGGTCCACGGTGGTAGGGGGGTCACCCCTTGCCAAGTGTCAGGGGGCTCAGCCTTTGCCCCATTCTACCTTGGTACAATGGGGCAAAGGGGGACAGGGACCCTGGCAGGGCATAGGGGCTCTGCCCTGCCCTTTGGGGGGGGGCACGCCAGGCTGTGGCTATGCCAGCCACCCTGGCAGGGAGGGCAACGGGGGAAGCCCTGGAGCCCCCTAATAGAGCTAATCCATGTCTACACTGGCTTAAGTTGGGCTTTCTAAAGTCGACTTAAGCAGCAAGTGGACTTAAAACTAGGTTTTATAAAGTCGACTTAATTTTTCCTTAGCCCACGAAAGCTTATGCCGAAGAAAATCTGTTAGTCTATAAGGTGCTACAGGACTCTTGATGTTTTTGCTGTAAACAGACTAACATGGCTACCCCTCTGGAAATTTTTTGTTTTTTTGCAAGACAAAGGGAAAATCTTCTTAATTTTCTTTGAGGTCTACTGTGATATAGTGAAAAAAAGACTGCTTCAGCAGAGTGCAGTGTTATGAGAGAAGATAAGAAGAAGGAAGAAGTAGGATTACTTAAAAAAAGTTATATACCTTTCCCAAGAGCTGAAAATTCAGTTTGATGCATTGACAAAATAAAGTGAGGATATCTACTATAAAGATAATAGGACACCTTTCCCCCGCTTAATATTAATAGACCAATAAAGGGCTTTTTTGGGTCAAGATCCAAATTTCTTGGTCAAGGTATAGTCAGACTCCAGAGAAACATTTTTCACAACACAATTGCCCATGGTCAACGAACATATAAAATGCTGTGCATTAGTATTATAAACTATTCCTTATATTTTAGTGCATTCAATGAACAAGAAAAAGAAATCATTGTATAACTTAAAATAATCTCCAAGAAAGATGTAATGAATTACATGTGAGACTGTGTGAAAGTACAGAGGTAAAATGTCAAATAGATGCAAATACTATCTGTGACCGGGGCCTCCTGGGATACCTTTCTGGACGTGCAAAAATCAGGGCAAGCTGCAAAACCGGGAGCCAAACTCCCCACACACTGATGGGTGGTACTTAAACCAGTCTCCCTATCAGTCACAACCAGGCTTCTGGTTCCCCACACTGGGTACCAAGAAATCTGGCCAAAATAGAAACAGCTCCCTTTATTGCACTCCAGCTCCTCTGGCTCCCACTTAGCTGCACAGTCCCTTAAAGATATAGGTTCTCCTGACCCCAAAGGGCCAGCCACAGCACACAGAACAATATAGGTTTGGATCTTACCCAAAATACCACACTGGTAGCCAATCCTTTAGCAACTACAACTAAAGGTTTAATATAAGAAGAAAAGAAGCAAAATATGAGAGATGTTAAAGGGTCAAAGCGAATCACATACATACAAATGATTTAAAGTTCATGAAAAGCAGTTTGCAGGCTTGTTCCTCTGGTAAACACCCAGCATCAGGGTGGGCCTCAATCCTTTGTTCAGTCTCAGAGGAATAGTTCCAGAGATGGGTGTTGGCTGTAGACTGAGGACTTGAGAGCAAGATGGAGTTGGAGTTGCTGCCTTTTATCACCTCTGGCCTTCTCCATGCTGTGTGCAGGTCTCTCCAATCAAACTGGAGCTGAGTCACATGTTTAAGTCCTAGTGGCTCAACAGGTATTCTTCTTCAGCCCATTATACTGGGGAGCTTCCTTAATGGGCCATTAAGGAGACAATGGCTGGATAGACATTCAGTCTGGGGAGTTTCCCCCAGCCTTACACAAGTTAAAATATAACCATCATATTCCTAACTTCTAATATGAATACAAATCCTACATATAAATTATATAATCATTCCCCACAAATTATTACCTTTCTATTGACACCAAACATGGCATAGTTCCTATGGATTATAACGATCATAAAATATTAATACAAAATAATATCATAAATGGTTCCTTAAATCCTGACAGCGTCACACTAGCATTAAAACTTTTTCAGACAATTGTTTTAAGTTTTGAATTTGTTTCAGGTTTACAAAGATATTAATTTTTGGTTTTGTCAAATAAAATTATTGTGGGCATATATGTACATAGCTAGATGGGTAAAGATAAATGAAACTTTCAAGTCTTTTGTCGCTTACTTAATATTAGTATCAGAGTTTGAAAGACAATAACTCTTGGTACAAATAAACTTTCTAGCTTAGCTTTATGATTCAAGCCTTTCTAGTAACAAATATATACATGTAATAAGCAAAACTGCTGAAAATGTAATTTTAAACATCAATACAAATTTAAAATAAAAGATGCGTGAATGATCTATAATCATATTACTTGCCATCAGTGGACAAAGTGACAGGTCCTCTGCTGGGCAAAGGCCTTGAAGTTTGGAATGAATTCAGTCAGGGCAAGACCGAGGCAATTGCACGATAGACATCAATCAACGGATTAATTACATGATTTAATGTTAATTGTTGAAAATGCTGACTCACACATGTATGTTGAGCCAAACATAGTCAAAATGTTAAATGCCACCTTCCTCAAGTGTGGATATTTGGATTATAGCACAAGAGTCATCCAGAAAATTTCAGCTGTATTTTCAGTGTGCCCCACCTTAAGCCCTTCATAGAATCATAGAATCATAGAATAATAGGGTTGGAAGGGACCTCACGAGGTCATCTAGTCCAACCCCCTGCTAAAAAGCAGGACCACTCCCCCTAAATTATCCCAGATAGAGTTTTGTCTAACCGAGCCTTAAAAATCTCCAAAGATGAAGATTCTACCACCTCCCTAGATAGCCCATTCCAATGCTTCACCACCCTCCTAGTGAGAAAGTTTTTCCTAATATCCAACCTTGACCTCCCCAACTGTAATTTGAAACCATTGCTCCTTGTTCTGTCCTCTGTTACCCTCGAGAACAGCCTAGCTCCCTCCTCTTTGGAGCAACCCTTCAAGTAGTTGAAGGTTGCTATCAAATCTCCCCTCAGTCTTCTCTTCTGTAGACTAAATAAGCCTAGTTCCTTCAGTCTCTCCTCATAAGTCATGTGCCCCAGCCCCCTAATCATTTTTGTTGCCCTCCGCTGGACTCTTTCTAATTTGTCCACATCCTTTCTGTAGTGGGGAGCCCAAAACTGGACACAGTACTCCAGATGCGGCCTGACCAGTGTCGAATAGAGGGGAATTATCACATCCCTCGATCTGCTGGCAATACTCCTACTGATGCAGCCTAATATGCCATTGGCCTTTTTGGCAACAAGGGCACACTGTTGGCTCATATTCATCTTCCCGTCCACCATAACTCCCAGGTCCTTTTCTACAGCGCTGCTACTTAGCTGATCAGTCCCCAGCCTGTAGCAGTGCATGGGATTTTTCCGTCCTAAGTGCAGGACTTTGCACTTGTCTTTGTTGAACCTCATGAGGTTTCTTTCGGCCCAGTGTTCCAATTTGTCCAAGTCTCTCTGGATCCTGTCCCTGCCCTCCAGAGTATCTACCATTCCCCCCAACTTGGTGTCATCCGCAAACTTACTAAGCACGCAGTCTATTCCATCATCAAGATCATTAATGAAGATGTTGAATAGAACCGGCCCCAGGACCGACCCCTGGGGCACTCCACTCGTTACCGGTTGCCAACCAGACATCGAGCCATTGATTCCTACCCGCTGAGCCCGTTGATCTAACCAGTTTTCGATCCACCTTACGGTCCACTCATCCAACCCATACTTCCTTAACTTGCCAACGAGAATGTTGTGGGAAACCGTATCAAAAGCCTTGCTAAAGTCAAGGTATATCACGTCAACGGCTCTTCCCGCATCCACAAATCCAGTCATCTCATCATAGAAGGAAATCAGGTTGGTCAGGCACGATTTGCCCTTGGTGAATCCATGTTGACTGTTCCTGATCACTCTATTTTCCTCCAAGTGTTTCAGGATGGATTCCTTGAGGACCTGCTCCATGATTTTCCCAGGGATTGAGGTGAGGCTGACCGGTCTGTAGTTCCCCGGATCCTCCTTTTTCCCTTTCTTAAAGATAGGTACTATATTTGCCTTTTTCCAATCCTCCGGGACCACCCCCGTTCGCCACGAGTTCTCAAAGATAATGGCCAGCGGCTCTGCAATCACTTCCCCCAACTCCCTCAGCACCCTCGGATGCAGTTCATCCGGCCCCATGGACTTGTGCACATCCAATTTCATTAAGTGTTCCCTAACCTGACTTTCCATCACCGAGGGCCACTCTTCTCTCCAGTCCGCGTTACCCCGTGTAGTAGCCTGGGAGCTGGCCCGCCCTGTGAAGACTGAAGTAAAAAAAGCATTGAGTACTTCAGCCTTTTCCGCATCATCCTCCACGAGGATGCCTGCCCCATTCAGTAAGGGACCTACACCACCTCTGATCCTTTTCTTGTTGCTGATATACTTATAGAATCCCTTTCTGTTATCCTTCACATCTCTTGCTAGCTGCAACTCCAATTGTCCTTTGGCCTTTCTGATTTGATCCCTGCAGTCCCGAGCAATATCTTTATACGCCTCCCTTGTCATCTGTCCAAGCTTCCACTTCTTGTAAGCTTCCCTTTTATGTTTCAGCTCCCCGCAGAGTTCCCTGCTAAGCCACGCTGGTCGCCGTCCACATTTACTGTTCTTTCTGCACATCGGAATGTTATCTTCCTGTGCCTTTAACAGGGTTTCTTTAAAATACAGCCAGCTGTCTTGGACACCTTTCCCCTTCAGATCAGCTTCCCAAGGGACCCTGCCCATCAGCTCCCTAAGGGAGCCAAAATCTGCTTTTCTGAAGTCCAGGGTGTGTGTTCTGCTTCTTTCCTTCCTTCCATTGATCAGGATCCTGAACTCTACCGTCTCATGGTCGCTGCTGCCCAGGTTGCCATTTACTTCTACTTCCCCGATCAATTCTTCTCTGTTTGTGAGCAATAGGTCTAGAGGTGCAAGGCCCCTAGTTGGTTCCTCCAGCATTTGTACTAGGAAGTTGTCTTCAATATTCTCCAAAAACTTCCTGGATTGCCTGTGCACTGCTGTATTATCTTCCCAGCAGACATCAGGATAATTGAAGTCCCCCATAAGAACCAGGGCCTGCGACGATCTGGAAACTTCTGTTAGTTGTCCATAGAACGCCTCATCCACCTCCTCTTTCTGGTCTGGCGGTCTGTAGCAGACACCCACCACAACATCCCCCTTGTTGCATTCTCCCCTAAACTTAACCCACAAGCTTTCAACCATCTTGTTTCCACTTTCATAGTGGAGCTCCGAGCAGTCGTACAGCTCTTTTACATATAACGCTACTCCTCCCCCCCTTTTTCCCTGCCTGTCCTTCCTGAACAATTTATATCCATCCATGGCAGTGCTCCAGTCATGCACGTTATCCCACCACGTTTCTGTTATTCCAATTATATCATAGTTCCTTGTCTGCGCCAGTACTACCAATTCTTCCTGCTTGTTTCCCAGGCTCCTCGCATTTGTGTACAGGCACCTAAGATACCGGGCCCATTGCCCTACTTTGCCCTGTCGATTCTCCCTCCTGTCGCATCTTCCCCCTTGCAATTTCTTCCGGTGTCGTCCTTCCCCACTCACCTGAGGTATTATGACTTTATCAAGAAATAAACAATTATTTGACCCCTGCCCCCAGTTCCAACTACCCCCTATTTTATTCCTGCTGTTACAGCCCCAGCATCCCCCAAGTTCCATCCCTTCCCCCAGGTTTCCCTCAGTTTCACTTACCTGTGGGTGTTGGTCATCTTCCCCCTTCGGACCTAGTTTAAAGCCCTCCTCACCAGGTTAGCCAGTCTGCTTCCAAATATGCTCTTTCCCTTCCTGGATAGGTGGAGTCCGTCTCTGCCTAGCAGTCCTTCTTCCTGAAACAGCACCCCATGGTCGAGGAAGCCAAAGCCCTCCTGGTAACACCATCTCCGCAGCCAGGCATTCACCTCCAGGATGCATCTGTCTCTGCTCGGGCCCCTACCCTTGACCGGGAGGATCGAGGAGAACACCACCTGTGCACCGAACTCCTTCACCCGTGCTCCCAGAGCCCTGTAGTCACCTTTGATCTGCAGAGGGTCACCTCTCGCAGTATCATTGGTTCCCACATGGATGAGTAGCATGGGGTAGTAGTCAGAGGGACGGATGATTCTCGACAATCCCTCCGTAACGTCTCGGATACGGGCACCTGGCAGGCAGCATACCTCCCGAGAAGCCTTATCTGGGCGACAGATGGGTGCCTCCGTCCCCCTCAGAAGAGAGTCACCAACCACCACAACCCGACGTTTTCTCCTGGGTGTGATGGTTGTGATCCTCCCAACCTCGGGGGTGCACGGCTTCTCCTCTTCCATATCATCTCCTGTCTGTAGTGCTGCGTAGCGGTTCTTTACCACAACGGAGGGTGGGATGGGAGCAGGGGTGGAGCACTGTCTGCTGCCAGAAGTAACCAGCTGCCAGTGTCCACCCTCTCCTTGAGCCATCCCATCCTTCTCCGAGGGTGTGGCAGCAGTCCTTTGCCTCTGGATAGTTTCCTCATCCTTGCATGTTTCCTCATGAATGCTATCCAGGAACTTCTCCAGGGCATGGATACTCCTGAGCCTGGCCACCTCCTCCTGTAACTCCCCCACCTGCTTCCTGAGAGATTCCACCAGGAGACACCTGTCACATTGAATGATCTCCCCAGCCTGACCATCTGAGAGTGGGAAATGCAGGCCACAGTCCTTGCAAGTCCACGCCAGGATCTGGGTAGAGATATCCACGGTCAGTATGTCTGTCTGGATACAGGCGCAGGTGGAGGGGACAGTAGTGGTGCGGGTCCTCTTCACCATAGTAGCTACACAAACCACAAACTTCCCACCAACTCCCTCGCAAACTCCCCTGTTTGCAGTCCCTGGTCGCAAGCTCCCCCTGGTCGCTCAGCCACTGGCTTTTAAGGCCTTCTCTGCCTGGGTCAGCCCTTGCCCCTCGTTAAGCACACAGGGGAAGGGTGATCACAAGGCTGATTGAGCTGAGCAGGGCTGAGCAGAGAACAATGGTACAAACAGCCCCCAGACAATCACACAATCACAATCCCAACTCACACAGTAACTGACAATTCACAGAAATCACCTGTGGGAAAAAAAAGACACAAGCACAAGCACACACAGTCAGCAATTCACTCTCTCCCTTGCTTCTTCAGCAAGGGGATCTCCTTCGCCTCCTTCTCAGGGCTTCTCCTTCTCCTTCCCTCGCAAACTCCCCTGTTTGCAGTCCCTGTTCACGTTTGTTCTTCCTGAAGTTCCTGGGGCTTCTCACCACTCACTGGCTGCGTCTACACTGGTAAATTAAGTCGACTTAAGCTTGCTTAAGTCGACTTAATTTACCCTGCGTCTACACTACAGTTTCCTTAAGTCAATTTAAGCAAGCTGCTTAAGTCGACTTAAGGAAAATAAAGTCGACTTAATTAAAATTTAGTCGACTTTATAAAACCACCTTCCTAGTAGACCTAAGGCTTAAGTCGAC
Source organism: Pelusios castaneus (assembly GCA_007922175.1). NCBI lineage: Eukaryota > Metazoa > Chordata > Testudines > Pelomedusidae > Pelusios > Pelusios castaneus. Next base: position 9,375,975 of record ML685849.1, on the reverse strand, counting down.
TCCCTAGAGTCAACTTAAGCCAGTGTAGATGTGGGGTAGCCCTAAGTCGACTTAGGACTACCCCAGGGCTACACCAATGCCCTCCCTGCCGGGGGGGCACAGGGGGAGCCTGGCATGCCCCCGCCCCACCTAGCAGGGCAGAGCCCTGCCCACCCTGCGCCTATGCCCTGCCAGGGTCTCTGTCACCCTTTGCCCCATTGTACCTAGGTACAATGGGGCAAAGGCTGCGCCCCCTGGCATTGGGCAAGAGGTGCTCCCCCTGCCCCGGTGGACCTCCCCTAGGTCCCCCTAAGCCCCTAGAAGTCGACCTAGGCGTCCAGTGTGGACGCTCTAGGTCGACTTTTTAAGTTCCCCTTTAAGTTGACTTTATTTTTAAGTGTGTACACACTAAGTCGACTTAGTTAAAGTTGACTTAAATTACCAAGTGTAGACATAGCCACTCACAGGTGAGGTATAGGGATAGGAGAAGTTGGAGAGATGCAGAAACTCTCCCATTGTCACAGGAGTAGAAGGAGGATAAGAACAGAGCTGCCCCAAGCCACCGAACTCTTTCTTCTCCTGCCTGTCTCCTGGCAGAATGATGCCTCCTGACAGGCACGGGTAGAGTGCACTGCCTAGTTCCTGCAATGGCTTTGATTGGCGGCAAGGGAAAAAGCAGTCAATCTGAGGAGGTTTCCACACAACAGAAAGGAAATATGCACCCCTCAGCCTCTTAGGTGGAATAGTGGACATTTTATTTGCAGGGTGCACAATCCCCTTTGACCTGGTGCATATGTGGACAGTAAGCATTCTTGCCATAGTTGGGCTAAACTGCGGGTAGCTGCAGATGTGCCTTCTGGCCACTTGTGTGTGCTATGGCCCCTGTGAAGCCTTGCTGCTTCTCAAGCACAGTCTAGCAGTGGAGGGAGAATGATGGTGGTGTCATCAGCTGGTGAGGGGTGCAGTGTTGCTGTCAGGCTCCTCCACTTTCCCCATAGCCCCAGCTCCCACAAGCCCATCAACACATGGCCAGTGACTCTTCTACCCACACTAGCTTCCTCCGCCCAAACTACTAAGACCCCCCCCGCCGTGACATTTGTGATTGGTTCAAAACCATCTGGAGGTCAGGATTTGGCTCCCAATATGCTTATTGGCTACCCCTGTCCTAATGTGAATCATGGAATCCAAAAAAATCCCCAAAGCACTGAGGAATTCATATAACAAATACGTTGAGTAAAATGGTTTAAAAGAGTGTCATGCTGATATGCCTCATTGACAGTTCGCCAGAAAAATCTTTGAATTTTAGTTCCCCATAAGCTCAGTTTGGTGTTGGGTTTCAAATGATGGTGAGTAAATACATTTGCTTCAAGGGTGTAGTTATTGTATCACATCAACAAAAGCATATAAAATGAAAGTGTAATCTCTTTAAAATTCAAGAATTTTTCTCTGTTCAAAAGACTAACTGGTTTATGAATTTGGGGTGGGGGAGGAAGAAAAGGATAGAGGATTGAAACCCACCCAACCAATCACCTGATTCATAGTTTTTGCATCTTAAAGTCTCTGACTTCAATTAAATTTTACTGGGTATGCTAACCAAGATGATTTTATTGATCTATAATTTCTTTCCTTCTTGTTACATCACTTTGACAAGAAGAGACAGGGAAGATCTTACTGTTTGTAAATATTATTCCAGAGACTTTTAATAGCACAAAGGGTAGTAAGGTATCTAATCCCCAGTAAAAGCTAGTTAATTATAATTTGTGCCTTTGAAAATTTCCTCTGCTATAAGGGACCTTTATATTTAGGTTGCCCTGTGTTTTCCATTTAAAGGATTCTTGGGACCCTTTAAAAGAAGCTTTAATGCCTGTAATGTTTGCAGAAGGCTTTTCAAATTCAGCAGGGAGAAAGCCCTCAAGCCAGAAAAGTCTCTCATCTTTGTCCCATGAAATTCTGTTCAGGTCTAGCTGAGTTATACACTGAAAATCTATTCCCTCTTGTTGCTTGCATGGTCAGAAAAAATGTGACAGCCTGCCAAAATAATAATAATTGCACATGGACATTCTAATCTATGTTGGGTTCATGTTGCCATAACTAAAACAGCAGCAGATTGCAGTTCTGAACTGGGAAACCTGGGAAGAGAAATCTTAGCTCTGAGGTGGACAAAGTATGGCCTGCAGGAGCATTTCATTCAGCCCTCCAGGTAGTCCTAGCTAGGATCTGGTGCCCACTTCCCCTGCCCAGGCCTGCCTCTCTCCCACCACATGGGCCCAACAGTGCCCTGGCAGGAATGCAATGGCTTCTCCCTCCTCCTGGCCTCACCCTTCACCATGCCCATCTACCCACAATGTGCAGTGATGGCAACCTGGTCAGCCTGGAGCATGCCTGCTGCGTGCTCCCCTCTCCCACCACATGGGTCCAGTGGCACCTCTCTGACCAGATGGCAGTAGCTGCTCTTACTCACCTCTTCCCTCCCCCCACCACCACGTGGTCCCAGTGGCACCCTGGCTAGAGCACAGCAGCCTCTCCCCCCCCGACCCAGCTCCATCCCTTCCCCTGTCCCTCTCCAGCCCACCTAGAGAACCATGTGGCCCTCAGACCAAAACATTTTCTTACCCAGGCTTAGCTGCTATCAGGTAACGGTAGTGAAGCAATGGGGAGGGGCTTTTCACTTTGGAGTCTAAGTAATGATTTTTATAGGTGGGTTTTTTTACTGTAATTTATCTGTACATTGCTAGGCACACCAATGACAATATAAAACCATAGCTTTCTAGGTTCTTTATATTTAGCTTGTATAATATGTTATTCATACATGGCACAACTTCATGAGCAGGGGTCCTAGTTTTCTGTGATTAAAAAAATTCCCTACTAACCTCCTCTCCCCCATAAAAATCCACTTTTCCCCACAATTAAGATGAAATACTGAACTGTAACCACAGTTTTGTAGTTCTGTAACCATGGTTTCTGTAACCACAATATATAAGTATCAGATGGACACAATGTTTTACTGATATACTGTAGAACCCCGTTTATTTGAGCCCCCATTATCTGGTTCTCCATATGAACTGATCCACCAGACATCTGGAGCTGACAGCCTGAGACATGCCACTGTCAGCTTTGGGTGACTGGGGGGTTCAGTTAATACAGAGATCCAGATAATGGAAGTGTGGATTTCCGGGATTCTACTATATATATGTTTTTCTTTTTCTTTTTTTTTAAATGTAAAAATAAAGATTCTCTGTAAAAATTCAAATTCTATGTTTTTCCATGGCAAACTGATTTCTAGGGCTACGTCTACACTTGTAATTTTAAGTCGACTTTAACTAAGCCGACTTAACTAAGTCGACTTTAAGTTAAACTTAGTTAACTTAAGTTAACTTTTAGTTAAGTTGACTGAGTGAGTCTACACTTAAAATTAAAGTCGACTTAAAGGGGAACTTACAAAGTTGACCTAGAGCGTCCACACTGGACGCCTAGGTTGACTTCTAGGTTCTAGGGGGACCTAAGGCAGGTCCATGGGGGCAGGGGGGCACCCCTTGCCCAATGCCAGGGGGCTCAGCCTTTGCCCCATTGTACATAGGTACAATGGGGCAAAGGGGGTCACGGACCCTGGCAGGGCATAGGGTCAGGGTAGTCAGGGCTCTGCCCTGCCCTGTGGGGAGGCATGCCAGGCTCCTCCTGTACGCCCCCCCGGCAGGGAGGGCATTGGTGTAGTCCTGGGGTAGCCTTAAATCGACTTAGGGCTACCCCACATTTACACTGGATTAAGTCAACTCTAGGAAGTCGACTTAAGCACTAAGTCAAATTTAAAGGAGGTTTAATAAAGTCGACTTAATTTTAATTAAGTCGACTTTATTTTCCTTAAGTCGACTTAAGCAAGCTGCTTAAGTTGACGTAAGGAAACTGTAGTGTAGACGCCGGGTAAATTAAGTCGACTTAAGCAAGCTTAAGTCGACTTAATTTACCAGTGTAGACGCAGCCTAGGATCCTTGATCATGAGATGTATTTTTGCTCCCACTTAATGATAGCTTCGGTGTGTTATTGGTTGATGTGCAATTCCATAAGGTGCTATGGGCTTGAAATGACATGGCAGCTGTAGCTTTAAGTAAAATTTAGGCAGTTGGCTTATTTGGTTTCTCCTCCATTTGGTTTTTCCCATTCATTGGGGCGAGTCAGAGCATTCAGAGAGAATGACGTGGGCTGTATACTTTATGTTCAGAAGCACTTGGCACAGAACCTGAAGTAGAACTCTGCACATTTTGGTCTGTGTGTGGTTCTGAGTTGCTGGGTATGGTAAGGGCACATTAGAGAAATAAACTGTAGGTACAGCAGAAAGGAATGTGTAATAACTAAATCTTGCCCTATGTTTTGATCTACAGACAGTTGTAGCTGAGCGGCCATGACACATCAGTTTTTCAAGGATATGCTCTGTTTCATATATTAATGTCTGTGTGTCTTTTGATAACTTTATATGCAAGTGTAATGCTAGTTGAAGTGGTATATTGACAAAAATTATTTCAGTAATCTATACACAGGATTAAATCTGAAGGTGATGATTTCAATAGGAAGGCTGCTTGTTTTATTAGAATGCTCTTGCAAGGTGGCCCTCACTGCTGCATGAGAAAAAAGATATAGTCAAGAAAAGTTATCTTTTAGAATGTACCTGGCTTAGGAAGGAATAACGTAAGGAAAACATTTATGTGGGCACATTGGATGAAGTACCCATGCACCTCCCTGGTTCACTTTTCTGCAGCACTGGAACGACCACAGTTCCACTGTTCAGGAGGCCAGTTAAAGTGGAGGCTGTGTATGGACACACCAGCCTCCTGATCCCCCCAGGAGCTAAACTCTGCAGTGGCCTGATCTTTAGAAGTACTCTGCCTATGTGATGAGAACCTGGCTATGTCATTTATGTTCTCAGACAATTCATACTAAAATCAGTGGAAAGGCTTTTGTTGATGTCAGTCGGAGCTCAGTCAGGCCTTTTACAGTCTTGGACCAGAGTTTGGCATTAGCATTCAAGTGGTTGAAGTAACTCATGGATGGCAGTGAATTAACAATAAAACAGTGAGAATGGGCCAGTTTATCTGTGAATTGCTCCAGCGTCCACTGGCCTCAAGCAAAAAAAAAAAAAAAAAGGAAGAGGGGGGTTAAGTAATTGCCCATTTACATTTTTATCACATTCCATCACATTAATCTGATACAATTTCTAAATTTGTAATTTTACTTTAATACATGTTAAAATAAGTTTGGCCTTTAAATAAGGAACTGGGAAACCATGAACCATAACAGGAGTTGGTATAATGAATAAAAAACTGGGAACAAGGAAATCAGCTTCATCCTCTTCCCATGAGTGTAGTTGGTTTAGTTGCTAATACAGCACAAGGGCGTACCAGTGAATGTGATTTGTCTGTCCGGCTCCTGGCATAGTTTCCCTGCACTAAGTCTGTTTACTTGGGGATTTTAGCAAGAAGTGTGATTTCTTTCATTAAGAGAATCTATTATATAATGTTTGGATTTGTTTGTATGTATTATGTACTTCATGTAACAAGACAACAGAGTCTTGTGGCACTTTTAAAGACTAACAGATTTATTAATCGCATTATGCGATTACTAAATCTGTTAGTCTTTAAAAGTGCCACAAGACTCTGTTGTCTTTCTACAATAGACTAACACGGCTACCCCTTTGGAATTTGACTACATGGAGGGCACTGAATACAGCCGTTTGAAGTGGAAATCCATCATGCGATTAATAAATCTGTTAGTCTTTAAAAGTGCCACAAGACTCTGTTGTCTTTCTACAATAGACTAACACGGCTACCCCTTTGGAATTTGACTTCATGTAACAGGTATAGATACTTGATATCTAAGACCTGGGTGTCTTTGGAAGGTAGGGAGTACTGATTATTATTGCAACACCAGTGAGCTGGGCAGTCTGCAGACAGGTTTAAAGTCCTTGACCTGAAATCTTATAATTTAGAGAGACAGTGTACAAACAGAGGATGCGGGGACAGGATGCTGTTAGAAACAGCAGGACTCAAGACTGAAGATGAACAGATGTTTTGCTAGTTTCATGGTTTTTAAAAGATGCATTGTAGTTTGTGTTTATAAATGTTATCTGTCTGTTTGGCTAGCACTGGCTAGGCCTTTAGGAAGAGGTACATTTCAAAGAGGGACTTGAAATGTCAGAAGGAAGGGCTTCAAGGCCTATAGGGCTGTGTGGAAGAAGGCCTAGAGATGAGAGGTGGGAGGAAGGCAGGTTCATAATAGTTTCTTTTACAGATAGGAAACTCTAGGCAGCTGAATATACACCCTCTCTTACAACAAGATGCAGTACTGCTGTGAGATAAACAAATCTGAAGCACAGCATTTACTGAAACTGAGTCTCAAGAGTTAAAGTCTGCCCTTATTTTCATCATGACAATCACAGGAATGACAGCAGGATTGCCCTGGTTTAATTGTGAACAGAATTTAGCCCTCAAATGGAACAAACATCTGCAGCAATAAGTTTATTTATATAGCCACCAACCCTCAACCTCTCCAAGGCACTTGGGGCACTACTAAAGAAAAAATAATCACAATAATAAATAAACAAGATAAAAAAAAATTAGAGCATCATAGAACACATCAAATATCCTGGAAAGATAGGATGTTTCCAAGAACAGCCTCAATTAAGTTTAACAGGGGCACTAAAGAGCATGTTTTCCTGTGCACAGCTGTGTGTAAAAGCCACAATAAAAGAGTGGGGAGAGGAGGAAGAAGAAGTCAGTGCAGGACCTTACAGTGTGCTTTAAGAGAGTGGAAAGTGGCAGGTGAAAGATGTTCATGCAAAAAGGAAAAAAAAAAAAAAAAAAAAAACAACCCAAGAGCCGGTCACTGGTTAAGATATTTGAATACTCAGTATTTATCCATCTATTGCAAAATCTATATACCATACCTAATGTAGATATTTGGTGGACAGAAATCACAAATATCTAAGGTCCAGTATTAGAATATTAATCTCTATATTTTTATTTTTTTCACGCTTGCTAGTTAGATATATTGAAACTACATCTTCACCTCTATCTTAACAATGTAATGAGAGGGGAGGGAAATAATAATAATAATAAAAATAATCTATTTTACTACACTTAGAACCATGAAGAACACTGCAGAAAAAACCAAAAAACCTGACTCATTGCTTGAAGCACATCCTCACTCCTCACTCTTTGTGCTCTTTGATGGATTCCACCTTTTCTGCCAGATCAAAATCACTGGCCAAAGAAGCACCATAGCTATAGATATTCAGTCTATCTCTTTGGAGAATTAGGAATCATATCTTTCTATTGAAATACAGCATTAATTTCTTACCCTGGTAGATCTCAAGATATCAGATCTTACAATCATAATCTCCTGGTTCAAAGAAATATTTTTAGATTTTATGTTAGAGAATTAAATGTCTTAGTGCTAATTTTTTCTTTCCTTTTATTTGAAAAGTCAAATTCATTATAGGATAGAAGGATACAAAATGTAATACCCATTAAAAGAAATAAAACTCTCCTTAAACCAGGTTTAAAGAATGGGATAGGAATAAAACATACATTGGTGTGTATTGTGGCTTAAAGGTTTTTTGGCAGTAATTTGGGATAATATGCTTAACTTACTTGTGGCTTTGCCACACATGGATAATGCAGTCATCCCACACAAGTGCCAATAAAAACGTTTTACCACCAAACAAAAGGTGGCCTTTGCGTCAAGGATATGCCTTTACTGTTACTATGAAAATCCATCTGAATCTGGCCAAATTAAATGACTTTGAAAAAAAATCTCCATTTGTATATGCATGTGCCTGATTTCTAGTAGGGCTCTTTGAAGTGAAAGAAGTACAATTTTTTTTGTACAGGCCAGTGATTAGAGGCAGCTGAGGGGGAGGGCGGGAGTCACTCATTTCAGTTTTATGTGGGACTTTAAAAAGCATGATGAATCCCAGTGGCTGGTAAGACGTGTGTAACCATAGTGATTTTGTGGCCAAGATGGAGTCCGGTCTGTAGGCTGCTCTGACCAAGGAAAGGAATGCAGCAGGGAAACTCTCTTCCATCCTAGGTGCACCTGTTCCAAACCTTCTGGAATTAATACACACACACACACACTGAAATACTACGAAGAATGGAGGAAAGGGAAATTTTTTTTTTTTACAGAAGAGAGAATGGAGAAAAACAACAGGGGGACCAGTGAAACAGGGCCCAGTGGTACCACAATATAAAAGGATAGAAGCCAGGCATGGTATCTGCACTCAGAGTTCAGGAATCCAGGGAAGAATTCTAGTCCAGCAGTGAGTCGCAGGCATTTCTGGTGGGCTTTGGTGCTAGTGAACTTTCCCAACATCTTTAGTGCCCTCTTCTGCCACTCTCCGCAAACTCACACAGAGTGACAACCTCCCCCATTAACTAGCTACAGTCTCCTGTCTTATTCCAAACACAAGGTCACAAAGTCCACTATTCCTTCCCACTTAGAGTTTTGTACAGTGGTGATACTTGGTCTAGCTTTAGTTTGTCCTTCTCATGTGATTCCTTCCTGGCAAGGTGCTCCTCTGACTCCCAAGTAGGAATGCCTCTTGTCAGCCATTTTACCCTTCCTGGGCTTCAGACTGGTTCATGACCACTTTACTATGTAAGGGCCTTCTCACTGTCAGAACCCCTCACCCCCCACCCGCCATCAGTCTTCTTCTTTCCACTCCCTTATTCCTGAAAGAACCAGGGCTTCCTCAGGATGCAGCTTTAAAGCGACCATACTCTAAACTCCAAGGCTATGTCTACACTTGAAAAGTTAAATCGACTCTGTTAAGTTGACTTAACAAGGTCGACTTTGTTAAGTCGACTTAACAAGTTGACTTAATTTTTCAAGTGTAGACTCGGCTTTCTGGCTCTCTGCTGAGAAGGGACCCATGGGTCCCTTCCCCAGGAAGCTGGGGTCCTGGCAAAGAGGGAGCCATGGCTCCTTTCTCCCTGGGACCCGCGGCTTCCTGGCAAAAGGGAGCCACGGGTTGGAACCAGGGCTCCCTTCTTGCTGGGACCCCCATGTGGCTCCCGGGGAGAAAGGAGCATAGGCTCCCTTCTCCCCGGACCCCCATGGGAGCGGCAAGAAGGAAGCTGCAGGCGCTGCAGCTGACAGGGGATCCCCAAAGGTTCCTCTCTCAGCTGAAGTGCCCAGCCATCAGCGGCCGGTGCTCCCGCTGACAGGGTATCCGCAGAGGTTCCCGTGGCAGGGGCTCCCGGGCAGGTGGAAGCCGCGGGGGTCCTGGGCAGGTGGAAGCCGAGGGGGTCCCTTCTGGCTGGGACCCCACAGCTCTCTTTTTGCTGGGACCCGCATGGGGGCTTCCTTCTCCCTGGGACCATGCCCTAGGTCAACTTATAGAATAAGTCGACCTAGGGTGTCCACACTGTCTTTAGGTCGATGTAACCATTCTACTTAAGAGTTAAATCGACCTAAAGACCAATAGTTATTAAGTCAACTTAAGGAGCTGCTTAAGTTGACTTAATGAGAGTCAGGTGTGGATGCGGCTTAATTTAAGTCGACTTAAGCCTCCTTAAGTCAACTTAAATTGCCAGTGTAGATGTAGCCCAAGAGAGTTACATGTGGCTGGTGAAATAAAGGTAGTTGGGAGATTAACGGAGTTAGCCAAAGGGGGAAGGCAGGGAGATTAACTTGCAGGTACTCTACAAGGAAGAAACTACAATGGGAAGACAATGATGTGTCACCAACACCACTCCTAGCTTTTCCTCTGCCCAGGGCCAGCCTTAGATGGTTGGCGGCCCTAGGCAAATTTATTCTTGGCAGCCCCTTCAATAAGTTCTCCATGGGGCCCCCTCTGCAGCCCCCCATTGGTCCCCCACCACCAAGCCCTCTGGGTCCCTTCCCTGCCAGCTCCCCACCCTTTCTCATCCCCCTGGTCCCTCTTCCCCACTCCTCTCATGCTCCCCTGCCCACCAGCTCCTCAACCCTGCACCCCTTCTCCAATCCTCTTGGCCCCCCCGGATCCCTTTCCTGCTGGCCTGTCAGCTCCCCGACCATCCAGGCCCCCGGCCCTGGCCCCGGCTCCAGTCCCGGCCCTGACCCCAAACCCTTCCCCGATCCTCCCTTGGGCTTGGGCCCAGCCCCGGCCCTCCCGGACCCCATACCCCATCCTCTCGGCTCCCCCACCCGCTCCCTGCCTCCCCCCCCTTACCTGGCCAGAGCTGCAGGCATAGCTGGCAGAGCCACTCCTTGGCCAGGTTGCTCCCGCCCTGAGCACACTCTGTCCGAGCATGCCCAGGGCAGAAGACTTGAAACTCCCCAGTCTGGCCGCTGCTCCCAATGTCCTGTGGAGTGGATTCTGGGCAGACCGCGCCCACAGGTTGGACGAGCATGGGATTCTTTTTATTTTTGGGGCCCCAGAATGCTTGCAGGCCAAATTTGGGGGCTTTGGAACACATTCCAGAAATTAGGAGGCCCCTAAAATTGGCAGCCCTAGGCGGCTGCCTAGCTTGCCTACCGCTAAGGCCGGCCCTGCCCCTGCCTGCATCTCTTGGGGCTCTTGCTTATAGGCCTCCTGACCTTAGAGGTTCCTATCAAGATCCTGGCCTTAACTTGCTGGGGACATATGTCATTGCCAAAGATAGCCAGAGAGGAGGAACCAACTAATGTGAGAAGTTTCTGGTGGTGGAATCCCTCAGGAAGGAAGGAAGAAAGCTGCAGTAGGAGCTGGTTCATTTGGATAACATTCAAGAGTATGAGGACAACAACAACAGGATATATATGGAGACATCTGAGATGGAGGGTGCTAGCCAGTTACAGACAATTGCAGTGGCACTAGAGAGGAAGGGGAACCAGCTGCTATCCAGCTAGGAAACTGGTTACTGGCCACTTTGGGCAGTGGACAGTGCTCCCCTCCACAGGTCTCCTGTCTATCATGGTCAAGAACAGTGTACTGGGAACAAGAGAAGATGAGCAGATACCAAGGCTTAGAAGGAGGAAATACTTGCCTCAAAGGTGGAAGGCTCACAGCTACCGCACTGAAGAGGGGGTAGTGTTGTAGTAGTCTGGGACTCCCTTGTGAAGGACATGCAGCAATTTACCTGATGACCAGATCTGATGCCTGGGAGGTATGCTGCTTGCCTCTGAAGTATTATGGAAAGGTTGCCAAGGTTCATCCATCTCTTTGACCACTGCCTCATCCTGCTCATCCATGTAGGCTTTAATGACACTGCATGTAAGACCCTGAGCAGATCAGCAGTGACTTTAGGGATCTGGGTGAAGTAGCTGGGATGCAGGTTGTAATCTTGCCTATCCTCCTGGTTAATGGTAAGGCACCATTCAAGGACATGCACATCCTTGAGATGAATGCTTGCCTCTGCTGACTGTGTTGATGATGGGGCTTTGGCTTCTTCTACCATGGGATGCTGTTCCAAGAAGAAGCATCTCTGGGAAGTGATGGGGGTACACCTGACCAAGAAGGGGAAGACCATCTTCCTGCGCTAAGTCACTAAACTAGTGAGGAGGGCTTTAAACTAAGCTTAAAGAGGGCAAGTGATAAAAGCTCATAGGTAGATATAAAAGAAGGTGACCTTAACATAGGATTAGATGTTGGGGTGGGCACATGGAAAACTACTATGGGTCATAGGAACAACAGGAGGGGTAATGGAGGAATATGCTCAGAATCTTAGTTGTCTATACATAAATGAAAGGTAAGGGGAATAAACAGGAAGAACTGGATGTATTAGTAGGTAAATTTTGACTTAATTGGCATGACAGAGACTTGGTGGGGTAAACTGTGTTACAGGCATTTTGGTATACAGGGGAATAGCTTGTCTGGGAAAGACAGGCAAGGGAAAAAAAGGAGGAGGTGTTGAATTGTACATTGAGACTATAGATATTTTTCCTGAGAGCCAAAAGAAGATGAGAGGCAGACTAGTTGAAAGTCTCCAAATGATGATAAAACGGGGAAAAACCTGGGCAATATCATGATAGGGGTCTAATATAGATCAGGAGGATGAGGTATTTCTAAGACAAATAACAGAAACACAAGACTTGATAGTAATTGGGAACTTTAACTACCCAAACATCTGTTGAAAAAGGCATATAGTAAAACACAAAATGCCCAGTAATTTGCAGAATGAGTTGGGGACAACTTCTAATTTCAGATGATGGGAGAAATAACCAGGGGGACAGACCTTTTGGATAAGATTCTGACCATAGGGAGGAACTGGTTACAAATCTGAATAGTGAAGGCAGTTTGGGTGAAAGTGATTATGAAATCAAAGAGATCAAGATTCTAAATTAAGGAAGGAGTGAGAGCAGAATAGTGACCATGGATTTTTAGAAAGCAGACTTCAATAAACTAAGAATTGGTAGGTGAGGTTTCATGGGAAGAAAATCTAAAGGAAAAAGGAGTTTAAAAGAATTTGACAGTTTCCCAAAGAGACAATATTAAATGCATGGGAGGAATCTATCCTGACATGAAGTCTAGCTAGAGCCATTTTGTCCTGTTGCTATTCTTTCTACTAGGAGGGCTTTAATGATCTGAAAAGCAAAAAGAAATCCTACAGAAAGGGCAAACATGGAAAAATTGTTAAGAATATATACAAAAGAATGCTGTACACAAGTAGGGACAAAATCAGGAAAGCTAAGGTACAAAATTAGTTACACCAAGCAAAGGACATAAAAGATAATAAGAAGAAATTCTTTAAATGTAATAGGAACAAGAAAAAAGGAGAAGGGAAGTGTAAGTTCTCTATTTAGTAGGGAAATAGAGCTAATAATGAACTACATCAAGATGTCAAAGGCATTTAAAGTCTATTTTGCTTCAATCTTCACTAAAAAAGGTAAATTGTGACCAGATACTTAACACAATTAATATTAACATCAAGAAAGGCAAGCTAAATTAGAGAAAGAACAAGTTAAAAACTATTTAGATAAGTTCGATGGAATTCAGTCAACAGGTGAAATTAAATGAAACATGATGAAATTCACTTTAGGTACTTAAGGAACTAGTTTAAGCAATCTTGGAATCATTAGTGATTATCTTTCAGAACTCATAGAGGATGGGTGAAGTCCCAGAGGACTGGAGAAGAGTAAACATAGTATCTTTCTTTAAAAAGGAGAACAAGGAGGACCTGGAAAATTATAGATCAGTCAGCCTGACTTTGATACCTGGAAAGATATTGGAACAAATTATTAAATAATTAGTTTGTAGGCACTGAGAAGATAATTGTGTTAGAAGTAATAGCCAATGTGGATTTCTTAAGAACAAATAATGCCAAACCAACCTAATTTCCCTCATTGATAGGGGTACTGGCCTAATGAGTACATGGATGTGATGAGGTGTCCACCCCACACAAAGCAGAGCAGATTGTTAGGTTAATTAACCTGATAGGCTGCATTGGGGAAGGGCCATGGACTGCAAAGCTAATTTGTGATGAAGCCCAGCTGGGCCGGGGCAGAATGAACTAGTATAAATCCAGCAAGCTGAGCCCAAAGGTGTGCTGGAGATAAAATAGGCTGTAGTTATGTCCTAGGAGAAGGATGGTTTGTTTAGGGTTACAGAATCTGGCAAGCTGCCAAGAACTAGAGTAGTCTACAATTATTCCCTGAGAAGAGGCAGTTTGGTCTGCTAAACCTGGAAGAGGCAGCCAGAAGATAGAACAGGGAAGTAGGAAGGAATCCAGGAAATACCAAATAGATCTAGGAATAAGCAGACTGTAGCTGTTGGATATAGAGTTCCTGGGCTAGAAACCAGTGTAATGGACAGGCCCTGGTTTCCCTACAGCCACTAGGAAAATAGCACAGGATCTGACTTTGGCTCAGAAGACTTGCTAGAATAGCTTGCAATGGCTAAGCTAGAGGGACTTTAATACCTTGAAATGGGAGTGTTGTATGGATGACTCTAGCTCTCCAGCCAGGTCAGAAGAGGAGCTCTGTGAATTGTGGAAAGCAAAGGAGGCTGTAGTGTGGGCAGACACTAGAAGGGGGAAGGAATCAAACTGGAATAGAGCTAATTGCCCAATGCATCCACAAAGTGGTGCCCAAGTGGAACTTGTTACAGGATGAAGCAGCTGACATATTTTAATTTTAGTTGGGCTTCTGAACAATCCCACATGACATTCTCATAAACAAATTAGGTGAAATTACTATAAAGTGGATGCAAAACTCTTAGCAAGAGTTTGCTGTCAAAGGGAGGAGACAAATGTTTGTCTTGGGACTTGTATTCAATATTTTCATTAATTATTTGAATTGAGTAGAGAATGCACTTATAAAATGTGTGAATGACACCAAATTAGGAGGGGCTGCTAGCACTCTGAAGGACAGGATTAGAATTCAAAAGGACCTTGGAAATTGATCTTGCATCAACCAGATGAAATTCAATAAAGGAAAATTACATAGTGCTACAGCTGAGAAGGAAAAATCAAATGTAGAAATGCATAATGGGGAATAGCTGGCTAGTTGGTAATACTTGAAGAAAAATGTCTGGAGGTAATAATGGATCACAAATTGAATATGATCCTTCAATATGATAGTTGCAACAATGGCTAAGATCATTCTGGGTTGTATCAATAGCAGTGCCATATGTAAGACATAGGAGGTAATTGTTCCACACTCCTGGGAACCAGTGAGGCCTCTGCTGGAATAATGTATCTGGAAGATGTGGACAAATTGAAAGGGGGGTCCAAGCAGAATAACAAAAATAATAAAAGGTTTAGAATATCTGTGTGGAAAATGTAAAGAAAGTAGTCTCAAGAAAAGAAGATTGAGGGTGGACCTGATAACAGCCTTTGGAACATTAAGGACTGCTCTAAGAAGGGTGGTGGTCAGTGTTTCTTCATGTCCACTGAAGGTAAGGCAAGAAGCAATGAGCTTAATCTGCAGTAAGGGAGGTTAATGTAGGTGTTGGGGAAAAACTAACTAAAATGATAGTTAAGCACTGCTGTAGGCAAGGAACATTGTAGAATTTCCATTATGGTCTACCCTGTTTATAAAAACCTCCAAATACCTCTCTCAATCTCTTCCAGCCCTATATTTCTATGATTCTATGCTCAGTAGAGCCTTCTTAGAACTCAGCAGCTTAAATCTGCAAACCTTCTGTACTCATTGACTGTATTTGAGCATCTCAGTTCCTAGTTCTGACCACCACTCCCTGACAGCTCCTGTGTGTGCCTGGACCATACGTGCACCAACCCCACAGAGAGGCTGAGCTGTGAGCTTCACAGGTATTTGTCAACAACAGAAAAATGATGAGACTCTAAGATCTTGGGTGCCATTTCAGGCTTTGGAGGGGAATGTCCTTTAGTGGGTACACACCCTTCTGTCTGTTCCCCCAAACTTGACCCCCTCTATCCCATTCCTTCCCCATCCCACTAGCCTTGCTCAACCAGCCTCATTTCTATCTCAACCCCTGTCTCAGTCCAGCCAATCCCATCTCCCCCATCCTGGGTCCTTTTTCAATCTGTCTCTTTCTCTCTTGCCTCACCCTGTTGTTTCTTTCACTACACGTCTTCCAGCTTTTGCAGCGAATGAGGCAAGGGCCCTACAGACAAGTGCCTCCTTCACTACACACCCCTGATTTATCCTGTACCATTAATAAGGCTGAGGTTCTGGGGAAAAAATATGCAGTCATGTAATTAAAGACTTTATTTCCTTCCAGTACACCAAAACATTTAATCAAATATCCGCAACAATTAATTCTGGAAGGCTCGTGTGCAGAAGGGAAGATTGAAGGTATGTAAGAATTGTTACGTTTACTGATTACAACCTCTCACAATTTTAAGTCTTTAGATCAGCATCCGATTTCTACCTACAAAGATATGTGAGATTTTAAACAGAAGTCATAGGCTTTATCTTGAAGTTAGTGGATGAGGATATTTATAGGTGGTCAGACTAGATGATTGTTGTCAGGTTGTCTGGAGTGGCTCAGGCCTGAGAGTGCCAGCCTGAAGACAGACTGTCAAAAGCAGGGCAGACACCCTAAACCGGTGATATGATCTATAATTACATTTCGCTACCTCAGTAACAAATGGGAACAACTTGCTCACTGTAACAGTCTTACCATGGAGTCACAGACAGCCTCCCTGGGCTCTCCAGCTATCTTGCAAACCAGGCAAGCTGGACTTAGTTGATAAATGGTCACTTGCACCAAAAATTACTTAAGTATTCTGATTGCTTCCAGTTCCAAGAGACTAGTCACTTACTAGAAATAAGACAACAGAGTCTTGTGGCACTTTTAAAGACTAACAGATTTATTAATCGCATGAGCTTTCGTGGGAGAAAATCCCACTTCGTCAGACGCTTTGAAGATAGGAAAGTTACAGAGTGGGAGGAAATTAAATGCAGGGGAGTGTATGACATAGCATCAGGTCAGGCTGTAACAGCAAATCAAATCAAATCAAAGTAGGTGTTAGGATTCAAAACACTGGGGAACAGCACATAGAGGAGGGGGGAGGTCAATTCACTTGATGTAATGCGAGAAAAATCCATAGTCCCTGTTTAACCCCAAGGCAACTGAGTCAAATTTGCATATAAGTTCGAGCTCTGCAGACTCTCTCTGAAGCTGTGATTTGTTATTCATCTGTGTCAACACAGCTATTAACAAGTCGTTAAGGGAGTGAGCAGGGAGGTTGAAGTGTTCCCCTACAGGTTTTGCAGTATTGCAGTTTCTGATGTCAGATTTGTGTCCATTGATTCTTTGGCGCAGAGACTGTCCTGTCTGTCCAATATATAAGGCAGAGGGGCATTTCCGGCACATGATGGCATAAATCACATTGGTGGATGAGCAGGTGAACGAACCCTTGATGGAGTAGGTGGCATGATTAGGCCCTGTGATGGTGTCATCAGTGTAGATATGAGGGCAAAGTTGGCAGCGTGGTCTGCTGCAGGGCTGTGTTCCTGCTTTAGTGTTTCTGCTCTGTGATCTGTAGTTGCTGGTAAGTATCCTTTTAAGATTAGGGGGCTGTCTGAAAGCAAGGAGAGGTCTGTCTCCCAAGGCTTGAGAGAGTGAGGGATCATCTTGTAAAATAGGCTGTAGATCTTTGATGATGTGTTGAAGAGGTCTGGCTTGGGGGTTGTAGGTGGTGACCAGTGGCGTTCTGTTGTTGTTTTTCATGGGCTTCTCCTGCAGTAGTTGACTTCTGGGTACCCGTCTGGCTCTGTCAATTTGTTTCTTCACTTCTGTGGGTTTGTACTGTAGTTTTAAGAATGCCTGGTAGAGATCCTGAAGGTGTCTGTCTCTGTCTAAAGGGTCAGAGCAAATGCGGTTATATCTTAGGGCTTGACTGTACACAATGGATCGTGTGGTGTGTCGAGGATGGAAGCTCGAGGGATGTAGGTAACTATACCGATCAGTAGGTTTGCGGTATAGGGAGGTCTTTATGTGTCCATCGCTAATTTGCACTGTAGTGTCCAGAAAGTGGATCTCTTGTGTGGAGTGTTCCAGGCTAAGTTTGATTGTGTTGTGGAAATTGTTGAAATCTCTGTGGAATTCTTCAAGGGCATCTTTACCATGGGTCCAGATGATGAAGATGTCATCAATATAGCGTAGGTAAAGTAGGGGTGCTTTGGGATGAGACGTGAGGAAACGTTGTTCTAAATCGGCCATAAAGATGTTGGCATATTGTGGGGCCATGCGGGTACCCATGGCAGTGCCACTGACTTGAAGGTATAGATCATCTTCAAATCTGAAATGGTTGTGGGTGAGTACAAAGTCACAGAGGTCAGCCACAAGTTTAGCTGTGTCATCATCCTGGATGGTTCTTCTAATAGCTTGTAATCCATCCTTGTGGGGAATGTTAGTGTAAAGAGCCTCTACATCCATAGTGGCTAGGATGGTATTTTCTGGAAGACCATCAATGGATTGGATTTTTCTCAGGAAATACATAAAGACCTCCCTATACCGCAAACCTACTGATCGGTATAGTTACCTACATCCCTCAAGCTTCCATCCTCGACACACCACACAATCCATTGTGTACAGTCAAGCCCTAAGATATAACCGCATTTGCTCTGACCCTTTAGACAGAGACAGACACCTTCAGGATCTCTACCAGGCATTCTTAAAACTACAGTACAAACCCACAGAAGTGAAGAAACAAATTGACAGAGCCAGACGGGTACCCAGAAGTCAACTACTGCAGGAGAAGCCCATGAAAAACAACAACAGAACGCCACTGGTCATCACCTACAACCCCCAAGCCAGACCTCTTCAACACATCATCAAAAATCTACAGCCTATTTTACAAGATGATCCCTCACTCTCTCAAGCCTTGGGAGGCAGACCTCTCCTTGCTTTCAGACAGCCCCCTAATCTTAAAAGGATACTTACCAGCAACTACAGATCACAGAGCAGAAACACTAAAGCAGGAACACAGCCCTGCAGCAGACCACGCTGCCAACTTTGCCCTCATATCTACACTGATGACACCATCACAGGGCCTAATCATGCCACCTACTCCATCAAGGGTTCGTTCACCTGCTCATCCACCAATGTGATTTATGCCATCATGTGCCGGAAATGCCCCTCTGCCTTATATATTGGACAGACAGGACAGTCTCTGCGCCAAAGAATCAATGGACACAAATCTGACATCAGAAATTGCAATACTGCAAAACCTGTAGGGGAACACTTCAACCTCCCTGCTCACTCCCTTAACGACTTGTTAATAGCTGTGTTGACACAGATGAATAACAAATCACAGCTTCAGAGAGAGTCTGCAGAGCTCGAACTTATATGCAAATTTGACTCAGTTGCCTTGGGGTTGAACAGGGACTATGGATTTTTCTCGCATTACATCAAGTGAATTGACCTCCCCCCTCCTCTATGTGCTGTTCCCCAGTGTTTTGAATCCTAACACCTACTTTGATTTGATTTGCTGTTACAGCCTGACCTGATGCTATGTCATACACTCCCCTGCATTTAATTTCCTCCCACTCTGTAACTTTCCTATCTTCAAAGCGTCTGACGAAGTGGGATTTTCTCCCACGAAAGCTCATGCGATTAATAAATCTGTTAGTCTTTAAAAGTGCCACAAGACTCTGTTGTCTTTCTACAATAGACTAACACGGCTACCCCTTTGGAATTTTACTAGAAATAAGTTTGTACCTTATATCTGACACCAAAGACAACTCCTGTAGCCAATCCTGTAATAAACTAACTGAAGTTTTATTAACCAGAAAAAGAAATGTTGTTTACAGGTTAAAACAAGCAATTTCTATGCACAAATGAGTTTCTTTGATGCAGAAGGTGACAGATTTAATAATTTTTCAGCCTTGTATGTCTTTCCAGGGTTTAAGTCAGGCTGGCCCTGGGGAGCTATGCATTTTGTTTCTTAGCTCCAGCCTGTGATGGTTCAAACAGTAAAGAGATGAAAAAATCTTCATGTCAGATATTTTTATTTCCATCTTCCAGCATTGAAGTGGATGGGACAAGCCCTTCTGCACATACTTCTCCATCAGTGGATGGGGAAATTAATAAAGCTTTTGCCCTATGATGGGCTACTTAATTTTTTATAATCCTCTTGGATGGGTAGGGGTAGCTACTTTGCAGCTCCATGCAATGCACAATGTACAATGGATACTTGTCATTAGCCAGGAGCAGGTTGGGAGAAATGCCTTAGTAAGATGTTTGCACACTAGTTTTATGGAAAAGAGATCCATAGCATAGATCCATAAATCCAAAGTCAGTATTAAGGTGACCATCAATTCCTATAAAATAGAATCTCCTACAATTGGTTAACCTTAGGCCTGCATTCACTGACTGATGAGATGCAGTGATTTCAAAGACAGTGTTATGAGTACAGTTTATGAATGTGCTTATTTTATCATTAAATAAAAGAGGGATGCTACATAGTTAGCACTTCATTCCTGAATTTCTTAAACCTGGCTGGAATTTAGGCAGACCTTGTGTGGTGACACTATTAAATGCAGGCTGTATTCCCTAGTCTTCAGCCTGGTGAGCAATGGAATCATAGAATCATAGGACTGGAAGGGACCTCAAGAGGCCTAAGAATTATCTATGGCAGGTCTAAGAATTATCTAGTGGTTCTCAACCACTGTGTCGGGACACAGAGGTGTGTTGTGAAGAACCGGGAGGTGTGTCACAGAAAATTGGCAGCTCAGCTTGGAGCCAACTTGAGGTTTCTGCTGCCCTCAACAGCTGGCTCCTGCTGCACAACACAGGCAATAGCCAGGCCCTGATGAATAAAGAGACTTAGGGACTGCAATCCTGAGATCCTGGTCTGGGGCTGGGGGAACTGCCTGCCCCACAAAAATAAACCTGGCCCCATTGAGCCAGACTGCCAGGGCACCAGCCTGTGCTGGCTTGACTCTGCCCCCACCCAAATTCCAGAGGGTGCATCTACACTTGTAAATTAAGTCGATTTAAGCCTGCTTAAGTGTACTTAATTTAGTCTGTGTCTACACTAACTTAAGGGAATTTTAAGTCGACTTTATAAAACCTAGTTTAAAGTCAACTTTATTACGTCAATTTAGCCAGTGTAGATGCAGATTAGCCCTAAGTCGACTTTAAGTCAACTTAAAGGGCCCCCAGGGCTCCCCCA
This sequence comes from Pelusios castaneus, assembly GCA_007922175.1. NCBI lineage: Eukaryota > Metazoa > Chordata > Testudines > Pelomedusidae > Pelusios > Pelusios castaneus. Next base: position 9,355,441 of record ML685849.1, on the reverse strand, counting down.
CTGACCTCCCTGTCCGAGTGCCTGGCACAGCCAGAGCCTGGCGTGTCCACCCACAGGGTAGGCCACAGCCTTGCCGACCCTGCCCCTGTCCTGCTCAGCCCCCATTGTACCCTGGTACAATCGGGCAAATGCTGAGTCCCCTGGCACTTTGAAAGGGATGCCCCCTCTCCCACCATGGACCACTCCCAGGTCCACCTAGCCCCTAGAAGTCGACTTAGGCGTCCAGTGTGGATGCTGTAAGTTAATTTGGCAAGGTCTACTTTAAATCGACCTAATTTTATAGTGTGGACATGCTAAGTTGACTTAACAAAGTTGACTTAAAGTCTACTTTAAATCGACTTAGCAAAGTCGACTTATTTGGCCAAGTGTAGAGGTAGCCAGAGTGCTGCATCCCCTAGAGCGCCTCAGCCTCCCAAGCACTCCCCAGCCCAAGCACCTCCAGCAGGTTGTAGTGTGTCATGCAGAGGAGCATCATCTGTCAGGTGTGTTGTGATTGGAAAAAAGGTTGAGAACCACTGATCTAGACCATCCTTTGCAGGTGTTTAGTCTTAACCGTGCTCATAATGCTGTCTTTGAAATCACTGCATCTCATCGGTCAGTGAATGTAGACTGTTTATGAATTTATTTATTTTATCATTAAATAAATGTTGTAATGAGGCACGTTGAATAAATGCTTAGACAGATAGTAATATTTACAATCACGCTAGAGGGAAATCAGAAAACTTTAAGAACTTTAGTGGGAAAAAGATGAAAATGAGAAAGGAGGAGTGTCACAATGAAATCAAGGCAATTTAACAATTCTATAAATTATTACAAGTATTCTATGACTAAATTCCAGCAGTAAATAAGAATTTTTCCAATCTTACCTACAGCCTAACATTGCCTGAGTATTTTTGTTTTAAATTACTTACTTTAAGATCTTGTATATACTAGCCCAAAGCCACAAAAAATGTACAGAATTTGCTAGTGGTTGGATTGTTTCAGACATTGGCCCTGTAAAGGAAACCTTTTCAATATTTCTGGATAAAACTCTTATTTCTAACTGAGAATCAAATAAATGGCTACTGCCCACAACATTAGTCTACTAACTGCATACATGGAAAGATATAATATCAAATATACACACATGCACACAGTCCCCCCTGAAGTTCAAATGGAGCTTTTAAAATTACTCAGTCATGATTAGTACCATGCAGTATATTTATTGAATTTGTTGCTTAAGATGTGTTTCTTATAGAAATTAAGGGTGGTAGGAATTTATTTTGGGATTATTTTGAATCCTCCTGAGCATGGTAGGCCCAAATTCCTGATTAACCAAATTTGAGATCAATTAGTTGTGTTGCCTTTTTAAGGCTTACTGGAAAACTATTAAATTACAGTTCCTTCATACCCTCCTTAGGTGGCAAGAAGCGGAAAAGTAGTACCATCACTATAGGTTTTAGTAATGCTGGCATTATGGGTTTCAGTAATGCGGAAGCGAGATTGATGGAAATAGGATGAAGAAATGATAGAATTGGATGGATCAGAGGAGAATGTCACAGAGAGAAATGACAGAATTAATGGAACTGAAATGGAATTAACCTAACGGAAGAAAGACAACAGATCTGGAAGGAGGAGGTAGGAACTTAGAGAGTAAGCAGGGGAATATGGGTTCTCTACACTGGGGGTGGGATTGTACTTGGATTTTAGGCTGTCAAATTAGAGAAGGCGAAGGTGAATGATCACAGCAAATTGCTTGCTCGGGGTCTCGTGTCTCCACTTCTCATATTACTTCCTGAAATGCATTGCACGGTGGGTAATAGGTACAGGCACTTGTGGGGAGGCAGTCATCCTCTGCTCATTCTCCCTCCCCTCTTCTCCAAAGGGGGGGGGGGGGGAAAAGCAGGAAAAGCTTTCCTTGCTGTTTCTCTGCTGCAGGCATAACACACAGGCACAGTGCTGCATGCAGAGAAAGGAATTAATTGAAAATGTTCCAGGACTGCAGGCAGGGGAGGATCTATGTTGCTATGGTGTAGCAGACAGGAAAAAACAGGAAAAGCTGCTCTCTGACTACATGGACCTAAATTTGAATTGTAGATTTCAACCTCTGTGCTACGTCACTTGCAAGGGTGGTGTTAGCAGGGCAAATTACAGTTTCATTTTTTTTTGAATTTACTGCTCTGATAGTGGAGGCACATGCTACAGAAGGTTGAGGTAAGCAGCATTATGTTGAACTTCACTGTCCGTGTAGATCAGGGCTAAGTGGAAGATGAGAGGTGGACCTCAGACTCTGGGAACAGAAAAGGGGGAAGAGAATATACTTTGAAGAGAGAAAGCTAAGAGACCAATGAATAGAGTTGATAATTCTGTTTTGCTGCAACTTTTGAAGTTTAAAATTATTCTTTGCTCCTCATTGAAATGAGGACTAAACATTTTGAACATTTTCATGAGAGAAAATATGAGGGAGTGAGTGTGACAGAGCAGATCTTTTTCAGGCATTGCAGTGACATTAACTTGCACCTCTTATACCAAAAGTCGGTGCCCTAAGCATCACTGGTGGTGAAATTCAGCAGCAGTCAACCAGAGTTATGTAAGCTATGCAGAGTAGCTTGCATAATTCCCATCAACTTCCTAACTCCCCTTCAGTGTAATGTCTTCACTGTACTATGCTGACAGGAATAGCTTTCTAGCTGATGCAGCGCTATGCCACTTGAGGAGTGATTTTAGTAATTTGATCTCTGAATCAACTTAGCAGGTCTTAACTGACTTCTAAGTCAATCCAGAAAGATCGATCTGATGATGGCGAATTGGCTGCTGTCAGTGTAGAGTTGGCCTTAGTGTGTTACAGAGAGAAATGCTTACCACCTATAGGACTGGCAGACTGAACATCTACAGTTGCACTCAACCATTCCTACTTCCTCTCTTGTGCTTATGGCTACTATCTGTAGTCTAGTTGTGTACATCTTGCCAGTCACCAAGGTATTCTTCCTCCATTTATACGTAGAGATGGAACCTCAGCATATGGCCACCACATGGATTCTGGATTCCAGTTTTACTAAATACACCTATCACTATCTTAGAAATTTAGAATGAAAAATCTAGCACCTCCCAGCCTGGGCCGTCTTGGGTGGGGCAGGGCCTGGGGCCAATTGGCCTCTGGAGGACCACGCCCCTGACGTCATAAATGTTTCCCCTCTGTAGTTTATTTTATTGCAACAATACAAGGCAGGGCTCAGATTGTTTTAGAATCGATTTATCTTGGGAGATATTGGAATTAGTCCATTTTATTTGTACAATTGATTGGATCAGATATGGGATAGCTATTGTGACTGGCAGTGAGATGCTAAGACTTATCTCTAGGCACTACACTGCATCAAGCAGAATTAGCATAATTGTTGCTAACTGAAGGCTGTTCAGTGGTCACTGTGACTGAGATGACAGTCACAGTCTATTCCTAATTATGAGTGTACTGTTCTGAGACCTCCCAGGTAGGAAGCAGTAACTAATACTAGCTTGAGGGAATTCCTAACAGCCCCTGACTCCAGGGAGAAAGTGTTGAATCATGCGAGATAATTTCAGCTGGTTTTACAGAGATTTGTTGGTCAGGTTCTGAGCCAAAGACTCATGTGAGTTATGCACAGCCTTGGACAAAAAAGATCCCATCCTCACAGTAGGAGTCCAAAGCTTATCTTCCCTCCCTTTCAGTAAAAACTTGACTACTGCTTCCCCCAGCAAGTACTGCTTCCACGCAGTGAATACACCTGCTTGCGAGGTGGGTCATCTTCATTCATAAAAATCTACTGTGGAACAACATCTAGTGACCTTTTGAACCAGAGTCTGTCATAGGGTAAGAGGTTTGGGCTTGCAGGGGAAAAAAAAAAGAGGCCTGGAACCTGCTGTGAAAATTTTTGCAGGACTCTGAGTGAAGCCGTATTCTAGTGGTCAGGGCAGTGTCCTAATCACATACCCCTTCAAACCGAAGAGTCGCGTTTCACCACCCCACCAAAGAAACTATTGTTTAAAGTGTTTGATTCTTTTTGGTACGTATTCTTGTTGAGTAAATAATTTAGTATATCTGTCCATCTGGGTGCAGGATGTAGAATAAGGGTTGCTTTAGTATATTTTAAAAACTTTCAGTTGCTCAGAATATTTTGAAACCTGCTAACAAGTCCTTCCGCCATTTTTAGACTGTTTCTGAGAAGGATAAATCTGTTTGACTTGATTTGGTGTTTTGTGTATGTGCCCTTTTTAGCAGTTTTGTTCAAGGTAAAACTACTACTCCAGTTAAGGGTATAATAGTTATTGGGAATCTACCTAGTAACTGGGTGTGACAAATTCACTGCGTCAGTTTGATCTTTCCAGATCGATTGAGTGGGTCATTGAAGACTTTCTCAATTGACTGGGAAGTCAACCTGGTAAGTCTACCCCCTGAAAAACAGTAGCACTGAATTGAAGGGAGGGCATTTTCCTTTGATTTGGAAGGTAAGTAGGAGCTGGCAGTCGAAGGGAGATGCACATGTTATTTTATGTAGTTTGTGTATGCATCTTCCTTTGATTGCTGCCGAATTTCATGGTAAGGATAGATCAGGCCATAAGTGAGAAGAGCAACTGTGGAGCAGGTACTCTGATGAGAGAGTGAGGTGATTAGAAAGCTCCCTTGCTATAGTTTCCAGTATTCAGGCTCCTCCCTGGGGTCTCATGAGCAGCTCTGATGTCTCACAATAGGAAGGGTACTTGGATCTTAAATCTGATCCCAGAGTGTAGGCTAGGCCCTGCTAGTGTAGTTTTGCAAGGTAGATCAGGAGAAAGGAAGCCCCCTGCAGTTATTGGTGTCCCACTCTTTTCCACAGGGAACCACACCCAGCATGTTTCTCTGGATAGCATGAGAGGCAAGAATGGATTACTTCTCATCCCAGTGAGATAATTTAGGGTGGTGTTAGGGTTCCATTTTACAATGCACTTGTCCCAAACCCCATTACGCTTGCAACAAATGACATCTACAGAAAGATGCCAGTGATTAAATAGGTACGGAAACTGGACCATCCTTCTATGTGTAGAAAATGATTGAGGCATGTGGGTAAGGCAGCTGGGGGAACACCTGAAGTGCTTCTTCCATAGATAAAACATACTCATTTCCAGTGCTGTCATCTGACACCTTTTGTCAGCACTAAACTCACGTCAGTAACAAAAAGAAAAATGAAAAAGAAATATTGTATCATATTACGGTGTTTTGCCAGGTCCCTTATACATCCAACCTTGTACTATTGACAGCAGTTAATGCCTTGTAATGCAGTTACTTATTTATTAGGTGATGTCTAGCTACAGTTTAAGTTCAGAGGTTATCAGTTGCAGCCCTCCCACTCTTACACTACATGGGTGCATCTACACTGGCAACTTAGGTCGACTTAGGGAGGCTTAAGTCGACCTAAACAAAGCTCCATCCACACTGGGCTTTTATTAAGTCGACTTAAGCATTTCCTTAAGTCGACTTAAGGAAAGCTTAAGTTGACTTAACACCTAGTTTTAGGTCGACTTTAGCCTTAAGTCAACTTAAAGCCAGCGTGGACAGGGATTAGCACCTAAGTTGACCTTATTAAGTTGACTTAAAGCATTACGTCAATTTAATAAGGTCGACAAGGGGCTATGCCTATACTAGAGAAGTTAAGTTGACTTTGTTTAGTCAACTTAATAAGGTCGACTTTAAGTCGACTTAAAGTCAACCTTATTAAGTTGACTTACAAAGTCGACTTAACTTTTCTAGTGTAGACATAACCCAGGATATTATGTCTTACAATGAGTTAGAAAAGTCTCTTGTATGTGTAACCCATGCTTAGTTCTGTGGTGATCCTTTTCAACAATAGTAGTCAGAAGAAGAAGAATGGAACAGCTGTCCATTGACGCCATCTAATTTGGAATTGACAGGTAAACAAAAGAGAAAAAAATCATGAACCCTTGGGCATGTTAAGCAGGGCACCTCAAAGGGTGGGGTCCAATTCCACTCATAAGACTAAAGGAAAGAAAAGGGTGTCAAATGCTTTAGTGCAGTGCTCTCTAATCTTTTGCCAGCTGATGGTGCAACACTCATAGGTTTCAATGGCAACTGCCCTTCAGAAGTAGATTGCGCTCTACTGGTTGGGGACCACTGCTTTAATGAGTTCAGCCAGACTGAGAGGGAGACACCCACACCAGAGGGAAGGTGAAGATTTTGGTCCCGAGAGCTGATGCTAACAGATCTGATTCAAGTCATTGCAGCAAGAAAACCACCAGCGGGAGGATACCAGACTATTGAAAGACCTGGGTGCTTGGTGTTTATTCAACTCAGGATGACGTGGTGACATTTAATGCCAAATCAGTGGTGCATGTTTTAAATGCATAGGATTTGTAGCCTGTGTATCTTTTGATACTGAGGAAATCTGTATGTTCAGTACTATTTTTTTTGTTTGCAGAATATTTACCATAACGATGTAGCGATAAGATTGTGTTTAGATTTGAGTTTTAGATAGCGCTTAAACTGTCCTCTCATAAATGTAAAAATATTTTGTTTTTAGGCTGAGTAGCTTTACTAGGTTGTGGTGCCTTTATTCCAAATTGGAGCAAATCAGGGTATCCATGAGTGCCCAAATTTACATATTTATCTTGTGGTGTTATCCACAGATGTGAGTTCTATTGTCAGAATACACCAAATCTACTCACTATTCCTGTGGTAAAATGTAATTATAGTGGAGTCTTGTGTATTCAAAATGTAGTGGGTTACAAATGCATGAGTACAGGAGCCAGAGAAAGAATTTGAACTGAAACAATGTTAACTTTTCTAGATTTACATAGTGTCTGTTGTTTATTTTCAGCAATAGACTTCAATCATAAAGTAGAAGCAAAGTATATACATTTCATGGACTACCAAATTCAGTACACCAACATGATATACCCTAGAAAGCTCTGACACCTTCCTAGTCCCCAGGAGTCCTTGGTGTGTAGGGAAAGGATCCAGTTTTCAATCTGTCATATTGTCTAGATATTTTCAGCTTGTGTAAGAAAATAGGCTTCTTTTACTATGGGCAGTCCAGTGATTGGTCCATATGTGCTTTTTGAAAAGAGAATGTTCAGATCAACATCTCTGCTTCATGCAGAGGTGAGACGGTCCAACAGGGATACAAATTGTTTCACATCACTTTCTTATGGACCCAGTGAAGAAGAAGAGTCTTGACTTTCTAGTTTTAAATTCTTAGTGTGTTTCTGAGCTTTATTTCCCAAAGTCCATAATATTTTCACATGCCAACATCTTGGGGGCAAACTGGCGCACACTTCAGAGTATTGTTGGTTTAAGCAACAATGAATACATAATCCATGCTTTTTCTTCTGTCCTTCTGTTTGTAATAGTCAGCTCTGCACTCATAGCAAAGCCTATGTACACCTCCTTTTTTGGTGTGGTACGATGTCATTAGCTGACATGGCATGACAGTGTGCTCCTTTGGAAACTGCAGGGTGTCTTCTTTTGACATTCATTTTCAAGATTTATCTGGCCTTTATGTAAAGTAGCTGAACATTCCCTGATTGTTTCATTTCTCCATTATACAGCAATATAAAGTCACTTTAGTCATCTCTTAGTTAATAGTTCCAGAAAGAATAAACAGCCATATAAAACTTTAATCTCTGTACCCATCTCTGTTTCCTCATTTATACCATTGAATTGCTTCCAGCTAAGCAGTTAACAAGACTTTGTAACCATAGCCATTTAATTTCTGATGATGTAATTTGATTTGATTTATTTTGGAGAATTTTTGGAAATTAAACGCTTTATCATAATTGCCATTATAACACAACTTTGTTCAGTATTTGTGACATGCATTAATCTGCTTTCATTTACTTCACATAAGGTACAGAGTATAATTATAATGGCTAACTTGTTGTTATAACCTACCAAGAAAACTTTCTCAAGTTCTTTTGCCATCTCAGATACGGTCTTTTTTGGGCCCCACACACTTTCTATAGTTATTGTAACAGGGTTAAGTGCTAGTGTAGCTTTTGGAAGTTCACAGTCTGCACTCTTCTGTTTAAGATCGTAAAGATGGTCTTAAAAAGATCCATTAACTTGACAAAAATATTAATGTAGACTTTGAAGACAGAAGTATAAAAATATGTCCCTAAAATTCAGCACAGTAGTGAAAGTGCCAACAGTTTGTCAAGCCAAGGGCTCTCTTGCAGGTCTCTCACAAAGTAGAGTTCCCCTACTAACCCTCTCTCAAGCTTTCCTTCCTTAAGCGCTTAGCATTTTCCCACTTCGTAAGAACACGCTCTAAAATTCCCTATTTAAGTAGGGAAAGCCCAAGGTCTCTTTTTTTTTTTTTTTTTTAATAGTCTTTCCCATATCTGGGTGCATCCCATAAGAGAGGCACTAAATGGCCCTTTGGGTATCAGTTCCACCCAGATGGCAAATCTTCCTTTGGTGCATATTCCTCCAAATCTACTTTTGGATAACTGAAGCATAGCTATTGTCAGAGTCCTACTGAAGCTCTTAATCATGACTTTTCTTTATTTAAGTTGATTTCTTATGAAAATATATTCCATTTAGTTTAGTTCCTAAATCTTTCCACTGATTCCTTACATTTTCATATTTTATATTATGTAGTAATTAGTCTATATTTTAATGTGAGCAAATTATTTCATTTTAACAGCTATAGAAAGTGAGAATTTACTGGTATACATATAGTCTGACATGTTGTTTCTACATGTGAAGATTCATCTTCTGTGAAAGATGGAAAGAGTTGCTGTTTTCTGTGTCAGGCATTTAGATCTTTATAATCACTGGTGTCCATGACATTATCATTATTACTAATAAAATCTGCATTTTTTTGTCATTCTCGCACAAGCCAACTCTTCAAAAGCATGCATGAAATGAGAAAGAAGGGATGAGATCAAAGGCACTTTCTTGCTTATTAAAACAAAATCCAGCATGCTATAATTAAGGGAGAAGCCACTCAGGGCTTTAAGAATCAACCTCACCATCCTGTATTGCACCTAGAAGTGAAAAGCAAGTCAGTCAGAGAATCTGGCCGGTCCGGCCTCTAAGCAATGAACTGCTGTATCCTTCATCAACAGTAACTTGTACATGACTTTTAATAGCACCCCAATTTAGAATGCATTTTATTATACTCAGTTTGGAGATGAGAACAGCATGGATAACTTTAGTAATAAATGCAGATGGAAAAGGGTATCCCTGGCCACTGGTACCCTCTGTAGTTCCAAAAGCTGTGAATCATATTGACAAGGCATGAAGCTGAACTACTTCCATCACAGAAACAGATATCAGCCTCGCATTCTCTCTTACTACTCCCCTAAACCAGCCATCATCATCTGGATTATGCCATAACCAATAGGAATTCATCTGTGTCCCAGATTTGCTAGGCTTTGGAAAATGGAAAAGGCAAACGTCTCTCTTGATTGTAGTGGGAGTTGCAACGGCTCAGTACCTTTGAACCTATATATATCTGTCTGAACCTGGTCACATCAGCAGCTTCCTATAAAGGTTGAAGCCAGATAACTTTCATTGTTCTTTGAAAAAGTTGTCACAGAAATTGCCATGTAAAAGAAATCCATAGGTGTCTGTATGCGAGACAAATTTAAAATGAAAACAAACATAATTTGGGGAAAAGTAAAATAAGTGGAAATCAAGGACTAGGATTCACTCAGACTGGACTATGTGTTTGTTTATCCTTTATTATCAAAGCCTATATAGTGTAGGGCCTGATTTTCAGGTGTGCTGAACAACCACAATTCCAGTGCCTGGGAAAACTAGGCACTAAACGACTTCAGTGTTTCTGGTAAATCTGATGATATTGAGCAAAGGATTTCTAGTGGTAGATCCATTATTCATCTCTATGCAGACATGCCTGAGTGAGGCTACTCCATTGGTAAAATAGTTCTATAATCTTTCATTGTGCTGTAATGAGGAAAGCAAAACTAAGTTAACTGTGTGGAACTGCAGCTGTGTGAAGAAAAAACTTGACATGCTGTGCTCCCCTATTACTTGGTAGACACTGGCAGTTCCTCCATGAAATTGAAGGGGCCTGGTCCAACAAAATGCTGAAGGAATCAGGAGAAGCAGTTGTGTGGCAGATCTGCATGGAAGCGTGCTATTGCTTAGGACGCAAATCACAGCAAAATTGTCTGCATGGATTTCCCCCTTTTGGATGCCACATACTAATAATGATTGCATATTCACAAAGTCCCAGAGTGAGTAATCAATGGGAGTATGCCACTTGAACTGGCTTTGGGGAAGAGGTGGCGTCTCAGAGTCTTTATGTACAGATGTTCCAAGTTTTCTTGGCTTGGCCTACATTTTCCTGTGGATTCTGGAGATCCATACACAGCAGGTAAACCTCTGCCATTTCTACAAGCCCTTTGGCCCTTCTACCAAGAAGTAAGATTGCAGTAGAATTCCTCTTGACCCCAAGGTTGTGAATCATTTCTTTTGATTTCAGCAATTTCATCCCTTCTGTGCATTTTTTTTGAAGTATGTGAGGATATAATCCAAAGAATTTTGGGGCCAGTTTTTATAGCCAGGGTGCTGATTCTATAAAATAAATACTGAATAATAATCAGTGGCTACATTTGTATGCGCAGTTACAATTGTTGCACACAGAAACTGGGATTATGAATGTAGGCAAATGAATTAACAAGCCATTCACATTCACTTGCTTGCCAATCATGGTAACTACATGCATTAATATAAGTGCCAACTTGTACGTAGAAGTGGGTTTCTATGTTTGGAAAATTTGGCTGCCTTGGGCAAATGCATTTTTTCCTTGAGTCTCCCTTAAGAAATAAACGTGTGCTGCTAGTGTCATACAGACACAGAAGGCAGCACTTGACAAATAAGAATTGCCCTAATATCATGTCCACTTCCAAGAAAAGCTGGTGGTTGTTTTGATAACATTGCTCACCTTTTGGTTCAGAATTAAAGCTAACCAAACAAATTGTACATTGCCCATCAGAATGTCTACTTTGCATTGGTGACAAAAGTCATAGTGCAAAGCCTTGAAAACAAACCGAACATAAAGGTGAATGCATTCCTGAAGAAATGGAATACATGAAGTACTTGCAGAACAAAACATCAAACAAGCTGCTGTAATTGAGATGAATAGCAAAGGAACGTAAAATGCTTATAAAATAATCTCTACTGTCAACTGCACCAAAGCTAAAAGCATTTTAACTATTTGAGAGAAATTGTGAGCACTTACTAAGCAAAATGAACTTTTAGGATACATGCCATTCATCAAAGAAGGGACAGGACCTATAAAAATGAATGATTCTCCAAAGAAAAGCCTCTGGTTTTTCTATGTTAATAAACTTATGATTCACTGTGCACACAGTACACAAGATAAGTTTGACTCTAGAATTGAATGGGTGTGCAGATTAAAAAGGGGGGTATGAACTCAAAGGAGAGGTGTTAGAATCATAGAACCTTAGGGCTGGAAGGGACCTCATGAGGTCATCTAGTCCAATCCCCTGCGAGAAGCAGGACCACTCCCACTAAATCATCCCAGCAAGAGTTTTTTTTCTAACCGGACCTTAAATATCTCCAAAAATAGAGAGTCTACCACTTTCCTAGGTAATCCATTCCAATGCTTCACCACCCTTCTAGTGAGAAAGTTCTTCCTAATATCCAACCTTGAACTCCTCAGTTGTAACTTGAAACCATTGCTCCTTGTCCTGTACTCTGTTACTACTGAGAACAACCTAGCTCCCTCCTCTTTGGAGCACCCCTACAAGTAGTTGAAGTTGCTATCAAATCCCTCCTCACTCTTCTCTTCTGTAGACTAGTTCCTTCAGTCTCTCCTCGTAAGTCATGTGCCCCAGCCCCCTAATCATTTTCGTTGCCGTCTGCTGGAATCTTTCTAATTTGTCCACATCCTTTCTGTAGTGGGGAGCCCAACTGGACACAGTATTCCAGATGCGTCCTCACCAGTGCCGAATAGAGGGGAATAATCACATCCCTTGATCTTGCTGGCTCTAAGAAGAAAATCCACTTAATTTCACCAAGAGAGAAAAATGGAATTGCAGAACTGCAGGGATATATAGAGTATGTCTACACTGGAAACCACAACAATGGGAGGGACCCATAGTTTGGGCTCCAACCTGAGCCTGAACATCTCCACCACAATTAAACAAACCCTTAGCCTGAGTCTCATGAGCCTGAGTCAGCTGGCAGAGGCCACCTCCAGGTGTTTAGTTGCAGTGTAGACATACCCACAAACCTCTGTCACCAACTCAATAGGTGGTGTCCAGAACAACTCTTGGTGCATGAAGAAGAGGCATGGCAGGGATCAGCCAATCAGGCCCAGCAGGGCCATATAAAAAAAGCTGCAGTACTAGAGTTGGTCAATGGCTGCTTGGAGATAAAAGAGTGTGGAGGGTGTTCCTAGTTGACTGAAAAAGCAGCAGGACCGCAGACAGATTAGTTCTGGCAGGAACCAGGGGAGTGCGAGAAGTCCTGGTTGGTTGTTAGAACTGAATCCAATACAGTTGCTGCCAGGGACTGGGGGAGCAAGAGAGAACTCCTGGCTGGCTGTTAGAACAGCTGGGGCAAGAAAGACCCAGAAAGGATGAAGAGTCTCTAGGTAGGAAGCCCTAGGGACACAGTCCAATACCAAGGTCAAGGGACTATTTGAACTGTTTAAAGACTGAAGACATACCTGACCAGAAGGGGTGCTCTCAAGAGGGTGGGTGCCACACTGATTACAGGAACTAAGAAGTGGCAAGCCCTGAGTACATTGTTGACTTGAATAATTCCTCTAAATATTGAACAAAGCAAGTGTGCCTCTGCTGGGACTATATAATGATTTTTTTAAAAATTGTAAAATATTGATTTATTAACTTTAACAAAGATTTAAGCATATGGAAGTTGCAGCCTAGGTGAGTGCTTATTCACTCCTTGTGATACCTCTTTTATTTTTTCTTGGATCATTTATTACATATTGAGACACTAAGACTAGAAGAGAATATAATTATAAGGATTCTTTTTCTTTCCGGTGCTGAATGCCAATTGGAAGCTCATGTTTTAAGTGGCTTTGGTTTTTCAACTGGTCAATTGGCTAGCTGTGCCTGCTACTCCTAGGTCACATACACTTCATAAAACAACAGGAGAGAGACAATGCAATTAAACCAGATTATGGCAGCCCAGGGTGAATGGAGAAAAAAGGTAACAAAAAGAGGGTGCAAGGCAAGTAAACTTCTTTCCCACTTGTGTCCATGCACAGTGTGCTGGGAGAGGGAAAGTATACAACTCCATGCTAGTGCTAACAGTGGTGTTAACTTTCTCCAAGCCAGATGGGAAAAGAACCATAACTCCATCACATCTGGAGTTGCCAACCTAGTTGGCTGGGTGTAGAGAGAAGTGCACATAGCATCCATTGAGAGAATGTTGAAGTGGCTGTTGCAGCAAGTGCATCCTTTCTTCAATGAAGTCATAAAGATACTACTAAACTTGTGTAAGGATGGCAGAATCTGGGCCTAAATAAATAAAACTGTCTCACCTATTTGTTCTTTACCCCAAAGGAGTACAGATTTCAAAATTATTAGGATTTAATCTCTGAGTCAGATCCTCTCAGGCACTTTTCGTACCAGCTGCTTCTGTCTCAGTTTCAAACAACAGATATTACAAATAGAAGATATTTATTTTGTTTGGGGCTTTCCCACAGACTATTTTTAAATAATAACTTTTGAAGAACGGTGCTGGCTGCGTTTCAAGTGCTCAGAAGTAAGGCCATGAGCATTCTTAAAGCAGAGGTCCTGTCTGCTCAATGTGGACGTGAAGGACCTAGGCCATGTTCTGCCACTGTAGGATCTGACTCTGGTGGCCGCGACCTAGATTCTCCCTCTCATTCTGTTATGCAGTCCTTTGTGAACCTATAGGCTATTATTCTGTACCGGGAGCGGGGTGAAGGCTACATTTATTTTAAATATGTATACAGTTAATGACACCTTTAAGCAATTTAATATTTAATTAGTATTAACATTAGTTACAGTAACCACAGTTAATTTCATTGACAGTATTAAAACACACAGACTCAAGCCTAGATTATGAATGCAGCCTGTGTGGGCTATACAAGAGAATAAGAGGAAATAAACCCTTAACTTAACCCTTTAAAATATTATTTGCTTACTTTTTCTTCTTCTTGGTCAGGGAATGGAAGTATTGCACAGTAGTGGGAAATAAACTCCTCGTTGCTAAATATTATATTTGTGGAGCCAGCAGAGAAAGAGATAGACAGACAGATGCAGAGGGAGCTGATGAACACAGATGTTTAAACTGTGGTGCTTTTATTGTTCTGGCTGCAAAACTGGAATAAAAACAAGAACAAAGATGAGGCTTTGCACTGGGGAGAGGGGAAGAGCATAGTACCCACTAAACTTTTAAATGGCCAAGACAACTCAGTAAGCAGTTGGCTTATTAGTAAATAGTTGTAGGACTGGGCTCAGAGATAAACTTGCAGTTTATGTTGTGTATTACCATTGCATGCATGTTGTATGTTACCATTTAACATATGTAGTGCTTACTGCCTGATGGGAAGTTTGCACTCATGGTAACAAAGGACTCAGCTGCTACCTGTACTTGTGTAAACAAAAAGATTTGAAGAGGATATATGCAGACATCTTTGTTGACCACCTGCAAGCAGGCAAACAGAGGACCAGCCTGAGTCTACATTTAGGGTTAATTGCCAGCAAAGGTAGCCTAGCAAGCACAGCCAAAGACTTGCGTGAGCACAACCTTGGATAGGGTGGGTGAGTGCAGATAGTGCACAGTGTTGGGGAAAGAAAGACAAAAGAGTTTCCTTGTGGAGCAGAAGGTGTCCAGGAGGAATGAAATCCAACAGGAAAAGCAAGAAATGGCATCTTTTATGGGTAATGCTGGTGAGTTTGATGAAAACTGCAAACCATGAGTGGTATATTTTGAATGTTTTGACCAATTTGTTACCTGCAACCTCATTCCAAATGGACAGGGAGTTCAACCTTACTAACAGCGATGGGTCCAAAGGCATAAGGTTTGCTGTGTAACCTATTGTCTTCAACTGTGTCAGGAATTGCCATGTATACTACATTTACAGCAGCCATTTAGGAACATTGCCCCCCCCCCTTTACCATCTAAGAAAGCAGAAAAATATTGGTTTTGTCAGCGGCATCAGGGCAGAAAAGAGTTAAGAACACATTTTGTTGCTGTTTTAAGGAAGTTGTCAGAGCATTGTCAGTTTGGACAAATAGTAAGACGTCTTTAGTGACCAGTTAGTCAAAAACTTCTTTTGGGCCTGGTCATTGCATAATCCAAGGACTATCAGTGATTATATTTAAGAAGGATGTTGTAGTAGCACTTGCAAAGGTGACCACAGAGAAGGATTATGGAATTGCTTGTCAACCAAAAAGTTTGTATTGTGAATTGGTGAGACAGAAGAACACAGGAATGTAAAGAATTTCCATGTGACCATCAAGAGCAAACTCTGCATTCTGCGGGGGATTGTTGGATGTGTCAGTTTCTTTCAAGAAAGTGCCAGAAGAAAGGACACATTGCTGACACCAGTTGCACAGTTCAACAATACAGAGTAACCGTACATCCAAGAGGACACCTATGAAGACTGAATCTAAGAAAGGACTGAAGTCAGGAATTCATAATGTGGGAGAAGACAAATCTCTAGTGACTGACCAAGACCTACTACTACATGTGTTGTTGGAAGCTGGAGTCAGTGACGGCATCTGGGTTATTCCAAAGAAAAGTTGGTTCCAGAAGTTCAACTAGATGGACAATCAGTCCTTTTACCCTTGGTACAACAGTTGTCCCATTGCAGTAAACTTTATACTCCAAAGTATTTGCCATATTAGACCTATAGATTAAATTGTGCCATTTAGGCACAGCCAGGAGCTCAGGGATACTATGGGAGATGCATTGCCACAAAAGAAGGCCAGAAATCTTCCCCTTACAGAGACACAGTGCTTCCTAGGGCTGCGTCTATACTTGTAAATTAAGTCGACTTAAGCTTGCTTAAGTCGACTTAATTTACCCTGCGTCTACACTACAGTTTTCTTATACAATTTCCCTAGAATCATACAAGTTAAAGTATAGATATAACAACCATATTCCTAACTTCTAATACAAATACAATTCCTATACATAAACTATATAATCATTCCCAGCAAATTACTACCTTTCTATTGATACCAAACATGACATAGTTCCTATGGATTATAGCATTTATGAGATATTAATAGAAAATAATATCATAAATGGTTCCCTAAATCTGGACAGTGTCACACCCTGCCCACATGCCCTGCCAGGATCCCTGTCCCCCTTTCTCCATTGTACACAAGGGTGCCCCCCCGCCATCGTGGACTTGCCCAAGGGCCCCCTAGCCCCTAGAAGTCGACCTAGGCATACAGTGTGGATGCTCTAGGTCGACTTTGCAAGTTCCCCTTTAAGTCGACTTTAATTTTAAGTGTAGACTCACTAAGTCGACTTAACTAAGTCGACTTTAAGTTGACTTAGTTAAATCGACTTAGTTAAAGTCGACTGAAAATTACAAGTGTAGACATAGCCTAGGGCTCTTGGGTGGTCTTCCTCCCCCTCCTCCCCTTGCAGGGGGAACAAGTAATTTGTGATTTTTCTTTCAGTGATTTGGTTCTTTTTCAGAAGGCAAAAGAATTCTTAACTTAGATAAAAACATCTACAACGAGTACTTCCAACTGAGGCATACATTCTTGCTAATAGTTAATAGCTGGATAACCTATTATCTGTTTGGATAAGTCTTCCTGTCAGATTCAAGAAATCACCACAAGATATCAGGACTCTGTTGTTTAAATGACTAATTTCTTGGCTACCATTAAAATATTCAGTAACAAAAGTAAAGGAAGATTAGAAGGAGGATTTGAAAAGAGCTGATGATGAAATTGTATGTAATAGTCTTAAGAGGAATACAGTCAAATTGGCAGACATAAAAATATAGGCTTGTTCAACAGAAATTACAGTTATGGCCTCATGGGACAGTATATAAAAAAGGTCAGGGATCAAAAGTAATAATAGGAGTTAGAATTGTGGTGCAACAGATTCAAACCCATTCCATACACCATGTAAATACCCTCATTTTTATACTGGAGATACCAGGAGTCTGTGAAATGTTACAAGGGCAGAAGAAAATATTTTGTTAAGAGTAATTTAATGACAAGATTAATATCTGAAAAATAGAAATAACTATATCACTGGGTATTGCTGAATTGTACATTGACCTGGCTAACCTAGTAATGGTTAAATCTGTTTTGCACTTTATAATTTTGCAGTTTATAATTTTGTCTTATTACATGTTTAGGAGTAGGCATTTAGTTTGTTTACATATAATATGGTCTATGATATGTTCACTTGGACTATATTGTTATGCCAAGAGATTGATCTGTGTGCTGTGTAGAGTTCCAGACAGGAAGATAATATTGGAACATAAGCTGTGTTGTTAAATAAACACTATGGGTAAAATCCTGGGGTCCGGGAGGGTCGGGGCCCAAACCCAAGGGAGGATCAGGGGAGGGGCTGAGGCCAGGGCAGTTGGGGAGCCGATGGGCCGGGGGGGCTGAGAGGGCTGGAGAAGGGGCACGGGGTTGAGGAGCTGGCGGGTGGGGCGGGTGAGACGAGCGGGGAAGAGGGCCTAGGGGGGTGAGAAAGGACAGGGGAGCTGGCGGGGAAGGGGCCCGGGGGGCTTGGTGGCAGGGGCCAATGGGGGGGCAGCAGAGGGGCCCCCTTGGGGAATGCATTGAAGGGGCCGCCAGGAATAAATTTGCCTAGGGCTGCCAACCATCTAAGGCCGGCCCTGTGTAGCTACTCCCAAAGCACAGGAGAGAGACCTGAAATTTAGAATTTCTAATGGAAGTGTCTTCTCAGCTCCATCTGTAGCATTGCTAATGCACCACGACAGTCCTTGATATGGTTTCTGAGCCTGCTTTTGAAGCTGCTTCAGCAGGGCCTGGTTGAATGGAGGTTGCTACCAGGAGTTTGGAATCTGGTTTTGTTATTTTGTATAGTGAAACCCCAGTGGTCAGATGGTCTATCAGACACCGGACTGCGGTTGCTTTTTGTTAAGTTGGAAGTGTTGATAAACAGATATACTGAGGCATGTTGCATGCAGTATGCACAAAAAGAAGCAAAGAAAAGGAAAGGCTTGCAAAATGGTAAAAGGAGAAATGGCCTTAGTGTTTGCAATCTCTTAAACAACAGTGTTTACTGGCTACCCCGCATATTTGGCTTATCTCCTGTTATTATTAGTTTCTTTCCGAAAGAAATTGGCTCTCAGTTTGCTGCATCTCAAAAGCCAAGCTTTAGCCAAGCATTACATCAGCCTGTTTCCAAACCCTTGGGAAATGGCCAGTCTATGTGGACATATTAAACAGCAGAGCCAAAGGATGAGAGAGATAATGTCTACCAAGAAACTTGGTCATTTCAAATTTGTCATTTCATTTTGTATTTAAGTTTCTCCTGATTGTTAACACCATTGTGTGCATGCCATGTCTCAAAAGCAGAGATTTAAGGAAATGCTGTTTGTATGAGCCATAACTTTTTTACTTTTGTGGCTTGTTTGTAATATTCCCTATTGGAGCTATCTTGCTAGTATTTATATGGCCCCCATCGTTGGAATGTCCTCAGAAACATAAAAGAATTTATCTTCAAAGTACTTTCCTAAACCAGAGAAGAGGTACCCCCATTTTACAGGTGGGGCACTGATCTGAAGAGAGATGAAGTAATTTATCCAGATTACTTAAGGGGTAATTTAAAAAAAAAAAAAAGCATTAAAAGGACAGGGAGACACACATGGGGATATTTTCTCTGTTCAAATTGTAGCATGTTTGGATGCTTGTGAAAATTAGTTTAATTTTGAACTCAGAAGAAAGGGAACAAATTGGCAAGTAGGGTTTTTTTTTTGGTGGCACATTTGTGTTATTCTTCTCTTGACTTCTGATTGTAATCTTCTGACTTCCTCTCTTCATGGTTTTAGCAAGAAAGCTGTTTTTCCATAGTACACAGTTTTATCAATCTGTGTGCCATGTGTGTAGAATACACATCACTGAAGTCCTACTAAATTTGCAATATTCCAAAAATAGCAGATCCTGCAATATTAGGTTTCTATCACATTTTGATTTTAATTAGCTTACTTTGCACGATCCACAATTTTGCATACATTTTTGAGATTTGCAACACACATTTTTTCTCTATTAGTACAATAGAACCCCATTTGTCTGAGCTGACAGCATCTGAGGCTTGGGCTGGCAGCCCATGCACCTTGGTCTTGGGCTATCAGCTCTGCACATTAATGACTAAAATACAGATGCAGAAAATGTCAGGTTATCAAAAAAGTTAGCAGGCATAATATAATACTTGTGGTACTGCTTAGTGGTTAGGGGTTTAGACTTCTGCTCAGCATGATTCTAATCTTTCCTCTGGGCCACCATCACACCCTATTGTGGCGGTTGACTTGGCACTCTAGTCAGTAACTGATCAGTCTTATCTCTTTTTGATGTGATGGAGTGCCAAAGAAGATATGGAGTCCATCTATTGACCCCCAAGAACGTCCAGTCCCAGTCAGGTGTTTCCAAAGGTCTTTACTCTTTCCTTCCTGCCCTCAGGGAGAGTCTAGTAATTAGGGTTTCTGTGTCCTTTTTAATGAGATGGGTTGGTAGGGGATCCTGACCCTCCACTCCGCAGGGCTCTGACCTAGGGCCCTATAAGAGATCTCAATGTCCAGCACTCAGTAATGTCATAAGGCTCGCTCACTAGGCCATTTTCTACCACCCGCTGTCTTGCTGAAGTCTTACAATTTGCTTTAAAGTAGTAACAGAAGAGATAATAATTGAACTGTTAACCCCTTTGGGCTTAGAAGTCAGACTCTTTCTCTCCAGAAAGATGCTTCTCCAGAAGCTTTCAGTATATCTCTCTCTCCCTGTCCCATCAGGCCCCTTCTGAGCTGTCTGACTCCCTTTTATGTTTCATCCCCAGGTGCAGCTGGGTGATGTTTCCTTGGCCCAAAATTGGTCACAGACTCATAGAAGATTAGGGTTAAGGGTTAGAAGACACCTCAGAAGGTATCCAACCTCCTGGTCAAAGTGGAACCAACCCCTACTAAATCATCCCAGCCAGGTCTTTGTCAATCCAGTCCTTAAAAACCTGTAAGGATGATGATTCCATCACCTCTCTGGGAAACCCATTCCAGTGCTTTACCATCCTTCTAGTGAAAAAGATTTTTCTAATATTCACCCTCGACCTTCTCCACTGCAACTTCAGACCTTGCTCTTCATTCTACTACCACAGAGAACAGACTCACTCCATCCTCCCTGGAACTCTCTTTCAGATAGTTAAAGACTGCTATCAGATCCCCCCTTATTCTTTTTATTTGCAATCCTTCACTCTTTCAGATCCACTGTGGCTTCAACCACCCCATCCCGAACACAACAAAGTCCAAAGAGACTATACTATATTGCAAGCTATTAACCAGCCAGCCAAACTTTCATTGCATGGTAACAGACATTTCTGTTTGCGTGGTACATGCCACTGAAATCATATTCTCTTAACCCAGTGCATATGGATCAAAGCTCTGTGAAACAATGCAAAAGGATACAAATAACACAAACAACTAGAGCTTTGTCACACACTGAATTCCAATAGAGTCTGCAAGTAAAGTGCACACAATGTGAAGGATATCTATTGCTTCACCTTGTGGCAGTGGTCATTCTGAGGTACTAATCAATTTCACCAAGAAAGATCCCTTGGGAAAAAAAACATGATGCAGAACACAATGAACAGTACAAAGAGCCTATTCTCATTTCCCCTACTCCAGTGTACCCCAAAGTGCGGGGCACATGGTGCTGGGCAGTCCAGTGGACTAGCAGGCATGGCACAGAAAAGGTCTAAATTAAAATGCATAGTCCTTTAACAACATGGGACAAGGAGGAGAGGGGCGTGAGGAGGGATTGCTTTAATTTTCCTGAAGAGAGGAGCTCAGCTTTCAAAAGTCTGTGAAAAATGGCCCTAGTCTATCACCAATGAAGATATTTAACACCTAAGAGCTCAATTGTAATACATTTACTCACAACTGAGAAGTACCTTTCTCTCCAGGTGGTTCTCCATGGGACTACATACATATTTGTGTGTGGGAATATCAGAAACTAGCTCTCACTCCTGACTATGAATTATATTTAAAGAACTTGCTGGGGTTTACTTTTGTTTTAGTTATTAATACTATCGCAGTGGCTGGAGGCCTCGATAAGAAATTAGAGGCCCATTGTGTTAGGCACTATACAAACATATCAATCAATAGTCTCTGCCCCCAAAATCCACAACCTAGGATTAAGACAAAATGTGGCAGGTGGGTAAACAGACATGTGGATGCTTAGTTTGGGGAGATGGGAAGCATGAAAATATACCAGTAAAAACAGGATTCTTTGCATAAATTAATGGTCTAAGTGTCAAACTAGTATCACAGAGGAAGGATGGTGCTCTGTCTTTGACAAATGACTTATGCACATATTATTCTCGCTCAACTTTTCTTCCTAAAATCTCCTGAAAAACTCAGAGAATCTAATAGAGATTAAGGGCAAGCTTCTGATGTCCTTACTCACACTGGTTAGTGCCTATTTCATTCTGAATTAAATGCAATGGCAGGTATGTTTTACAGCTGCCTATAGGGTATTGTTGCTAAATCTCCTGAGAACCCTAAAAAGTTTTCAATTCCCTTTACCCTTTTGCTAAATGAGGCTGTATTCGGCTATATACCTCAGAAGTTAGTTTGTGACTGAATCACTGCCTGAAATGGTAGTAATATAAAGCCCATATACTCTGGATAAAATAACTGCACTGGCTGGGAATAAGAACTTTATATACAGAATGTATGTGGAAAAAACTGCCTTTTTGTGGTTTACATAAGACTTCTATGCATTCAAATTTATATCTGTAGCTGTTCCATTTTTATGAACTTGTTCTTTATCAGATGCTTTTTAAAATCTTTATGAAACAATGCAGAAAAATTAATAATGCTCACCAAAAAAACAGAGGAATAGTAAATGGTAATTTAGTGGATAGTTATTTTTTTATTTTCCTTTACCATTGCTCCAAATGAGTAGTGTTATTCTTTCACCTGGCATGTCCATTATTTTCAGTGCTGAATCGTGGATTCAGCCTTAAACAACAGAATCAGCACAGCAGAACATCTGCCTTAGTGGATGGTGTTTGTACATATATATTACAGTGCTAAGCTGAATTAAACTTTCTGCCAGTATCCATATTGCATGGAAATTAGAATACATTAGTGAAAATACGTAAGGGGCTATCCTTCCTGTCAAAGCCAGGAAGATCTTGACAAAATAAATTACCAAGTTTCATTATCAGAAGGGTGCAATGTGTTGGAATTCTCTTTAAATGTGAGTGAATATCAAAGTGCTGTATGCTTTTTCACAAGGAAGTATAAAAGTGATATGCTGACCTCATCTTCACCGGATTATTCATGAGGTAAACTAGTAATAATACTTTGCATTTCTATAGTGCCTTCCTTCTGAGGATTTTTAAGTGCTCTAATTATTTATGATTCACCATATTCGTATCAAATTAATCAAATTAGTCCCATTTGACACATAGGAAAAATAGGGTACATTAAGACTAATTTGATTTCACAGGAAACCATTGATAACAATATGACTTCCCCCTCCCAGCTAAATTTCAAATCCTTTCTTTAATACATAGACATGCAAGAGCTTCTCAGTGAAGTGTTCGTAAAAATCTTCTAATATGTGCAAAACAACATATTTTCCCTAATCTCATTCTGAGAAATGGGTGAACAATTTTTGCTGACATTTTTCAAAAACAAATTTATTCTGAGGCATGGAAAATTTCAACTCAAATGGTTAATGTTTATCAGCAAAGTCTATAGCCAACTGAAAATAGGATATTATAATGAAACATGTTAGGCAACCATAACGATTGAGTTGGAGATTTGGTAATCTATCAGAAGTGGGTTCTTTTTGAGTAATTGAAGATTAAAAGGCTTTGTATGGACCATCTTTGGAACAGACAACTGGGTAGAGATGATACTGTAGTGATTTGTTTTTGTTCCTGGGTGTTTCAAATCATCAAACTTTAGGGGAGTGGTTTAGAAAGACTGGAGAGAAAAATAGGTAAATTATGGTATTTGTTTAAAATGGTTGAATGACAGAAATAGTTGTTCATAGAGACATGCCAATACTTCTAATTTTTCTGGTGGACTGCTAATTTTTGGCCAGTCTACTGGTGGGCTAGAAACCCAACCAACATACTATATTGTTTTTTTCCTGGTGCTAGTCAGTTGGAATCTGTGAGGTGGGGATTTCTTATAAGATCAGAGTATTTAAGGAACTGCCCTGGCACTACAGTGTTCAGAACCTTCTGTTTTTCCGACTCCTCTCATAATTTAGACAGTTCACATTCAGATTCCTTTTGTGCTCGCCCAAGATAAAATTCTAAGGCATGTGTTTCTTTCTAACTGTTTGTGTCTCGGTTTAATGCAAATTCATGAATATTTCTGCACATTTTACAATTTATAGCTTTTTGTTAAAGGTATTTGGCAGGTATGTTGCTGTCTGAAATATTGTAATAGAAAAAAATGTACCTGGGACATTTTGCAGCCATAAGGCCAAATTGTTCCATTGACTTTAATGCAATGTGCATAAAACCAAGGGTTGAATTTACTGTCATTACAAGGGAGGTAGAACTGCCAACTACATCTCTAATGAGTGTTCTGTTTCTGTTTATTAAATGATGACTGGTTCATATGAGCTCAGGTAGCAAAGGTGATAACTCAGTATATGTAAATTCAATCTTTTTGGCAATAGCATATTGTCCATTGTCTGCCTTCAAAGATATACTTCTTTCTTTTTATACTGGTAAATAGTAATGATAATCTGTTTGGGTTTGACGACACAGATGTGTAGTGCTCTCAGGACATTCCCTCATTTCAGTTGGGTTCCTGCTTCTCATATATCAATAACATCTCTTTTTGGCATTACTCCTGTAATCTTGCAATGCATGTATTCAAATTGTGAAACCAGTTACATGCTGCTCATATTAGCTGGCCAGTGATGCCGAGTTCCTTATCATGTGAAAATTTTCTAGGGCTCTTTCATACATGTTTTTAACTTCTGGATGCACTCATCTTACAACTTCCGAACTGTGATATCTGCCTTACCTTGTATTTGTAAGTTATAGCATTACATTTTCTTTGGCACTAACATTACTGGAGTGCTTTAAACAGATTAATTTCCCATATGAACTTTTGCAGAAAGTGAAACTTTTAAGGGTCATATAAATAGGGTCCGAATATTGTCTTCACACATTGGAAAATGTTGATGTAAAGCATATTATTGTTCAGATATATGCTTTTGGATACAATGGCAGTGTAAAGGAAAGAAAGAAAGAAATTGTGTGGAGGTATTCAATGAAGCCTTAAGGAAAAAAAGCTAGAAATGAAGAATATATATGTCTGGACAGTTTTGACCAATGCTACTCTCTGACCAGCTAGTTAAATTATATTGGTGATATTACCACTTGAGATGAGTCAAAACTGGAACCTTTGATTAGAAAGATCCCCCCCGCCCGTCTCCCAAGTTTGGGTGAGTTGTATAAAATAGAATTTGGTTTCCAACCAACACCGGTTTTGATCCAGGTTCCATTTTCTCTGAACTTCCAAAGTTCAGGAGTGTTCATACAAAAGAGCTTTAGTTTGTAAAATGAAAATCAAAACCAATCTGCTTTTGGACTTAGTTTAGCAAACCAAAACATCACCTCCTCAGTCCAGCTATGGTTACCTTGGTCCAAATTCAGCTGTTGTGCAGCCTAATGAAATAAATGACTCCGAGATGAATTTGGATCCTTAACTTGGCTTCATGAGTTTGATTCCGTAATGTTTAAGATATCACCAACCATTTTTACCAGATAGGCTTATTTAAATGAAGTGCAATGTATATATATTTTAAGTAATCTATCAAATATATTGTAAGAGGAAGTGAATACTTTTCTCTCCATGTTTTTAAGTGATATTCCAGTGTACAGCTACAGGAATTAAGTTTGTGAAAAATGTGAAGTCAGTATGGTTTTTCTTGCTAATCATCATCACTTACTAAGCAGCTTGGGCTTCTGTGAAGTTTTACTCTCCAAGTGGCAGATTATGATACCCTAGCTCAGGTTCCTCCACTATTAACTTGAAATACAGCATGAGTGACAGTATAGGAAACTGGGTAGAAATTTTGAGAGTGCCCCCAGAAAGGTATGGCTACACAGCAATGTAAACCTGGGCTGATTAAGTCTTGAGTTCAAAAGCCCCTTCTGCCTACCCACAAACCTCTGTGATTTGGGCTCAGATTCAGCGTTTTAAGAACCTTTGAAGGTCGGAGGTATGAGACTGAGTCAAGCTGGGATTCAGGGTTCATTGCTTTTGGTTTGCAGAGTTGATGCAGCCTGTCCCAGACTTGGGTCCTAGGAGCTGCCAAAAGTATCCCACAGTCCTATGGGCCAAATTCCTTTGTCCTCTCTCTCCCAATAACTGCAGGAAAACAGAAGCAACCACCCTTGTAGTGCAGCAGCTCAGTGAGTCAGCATTTAATTTTTCCATTTTCTTCCGACCGCCAAGCTGAAAACACATTGTCAGAAAAACTTGTTTTTGCAATGGACACCACAAGAAGTTCTTTGCAAAGCACATTCTTTCATGGTTGCAGGAGTACAGCCAGATTTTGGTTAATCACTGGTGTGAGGCCAGCAAAACTGGATTTTACTAAGCGCAGAAGGAATGACCACGCATACCAACAAATAGCGAAGAGATTGACAGCACTGCAATTTTCTGGACTGGTGGCCAATGCAAGGAGTGAATTAAATGACTGAAGACCAAGTACTGGACAACCAGAACCACACTTCAGGCACTTTCCTGACATCATGCCCTTTTATATTGAGTTCAATTGGGTGCTTAACAGGCAAACCCAATAGCAGTGTGTCAATAACTAACTCTTTTCTTCAATGGGGAAAGATCCCATTGTCAGGGTCAGCAGGGAATGTGGCAACAGAGAAAGCCAACCATCTGGGAACACTTGAAAAGAATGATTCCAACTTGCCCGAATCTTGGCCAGCCTTTCAAGATCCTTTTCTAGTGTGCAAAAAAGGTAGCTGAGTTGTATTAGCAAATCAACCAGACTAATCAGATAGCCTCTGGTTTGCGAACAATATTCCATAAGACTATTTTTAAAAAGAACTTTAGGGATATACAACTGATTTAGACAAAATAGGAGTTCCCTCCCAAAGTACTACATGACTGAAATGCACACTGGTTGGGGTGGGATGAGTATAAAATAGCTAGGACTTAATCCAGATAAGGTTGAGGCTATGGTGGTTATCTGGATTGTGCAATCTCTGGGGCAGGGGTTGTCATATATGTTTACACAGTGCCTAGCAAAATGGGAGCCAATATGATGGTGACTTTTAGATGATATTACAGTATAAATGTTAAATAAGAATAACCACATAAAAATGTCAGAGAACAGAGAGCTAGTCTGTCTTTGTTACTCAGGTCTGCAACAAAAGAGGTTCTATTAAATCCACAACCACAACTGCTTCTTAAAGTCCAAGTGAAAGCAATGGCTGAGAACACTTTTTATCATATCTGCAAGGGTAGGAGGTTGCAACCTTCTGTTTTATAAGCAAAGATCCAGGTTTATTGCATTTCCAAATTGGATGGTGCAGCATGCCTGGGCTATGCCTTAAGCTATCTGGAAAATGCCAGCTGTTTAGAATGCAACTGCCCCCTTCCTCATTGGGGATTCTGTGCCCTTCATGAGTTTCCAGTTCATTTCAGGATGCAGTATATGGTGTTAATTTTATCCCATAGAACACTACATCATTTGGCTACTTAGTCCTTGGAGTCTGCATTTCTGTCTTGGTGATACTGAACCATGGTGGATGAGATCAGCTGAAGCTAATAGCCCTCAGGCTTAAATAGGAGGGGAGGGGAGGCATGTGGTTTTCAGTGAAGAGTTCTTGGCTCTGGAACTTGCTTCCCCTCTTGGTAATGCAGAAATAAACTGTATGGCTCTGTAAGTTCTGCTGCCACATTCTTCCTCCCGGTATTTTCTCAGAAAATGGGCTGAGTAGGTAATGTTAGGTGCTGTTATTGCGTTAGCTTGGTTGGGCTGGGAAAGAGTTTATAATTAAATTTTGTATGTGAATCCAGATTCTGGGTGATCTTACTTCAAAATAAATTAAAATAACAAACCTAGTATACTCTATTCATGTGTATCCCATATCTGTGATTATCAGTCATGTGAAAGGTCAGATGGCCAAATCCTGGATAATTAGTTACACTATCTTGCTATTTCTAAAATGCCCACTGAATTCAATGGGACTTTGCCTGTATAACGATGGAGTAAAAGCTTACTAAAGAACTCAGAATTTAATCTGTACATTTCATAAATCTTATGTTTTATGTACAAAACTATTCTATAAATATCTGAGGACAAATAATCTGAATAGCCCGCATTCTTTACAAAACGAATACAAAATATACAAAAGCTAAGGGAAAAAGTTAAGCTTTAGTTGAGATTTTTGGTTCAACTGGACAAACCAATCTGTAGTCCACTCTAATTGTAGTACACTACACTTATTTTGGCTCTGTGTCTTATGAAATAATAAAAATGGTGATGTCTTGAAAGCAGAAACTATGACTAAGGTGAGAAAGTCAAATCTGTTTTCTAAATTTATGTTGCTTTTTGGGCTTGGTTTTTTATTATAATTGGCTATCCAAATACTTAAATAATTAAAACCTTACTTCAGATTTCATGGAAACACAATGGCCTGGACTGGAAATGATAAAAGCAAACTTCAGAAAATTGTACTGTATCAGTTCAAATGAGAAGTATCTCTATAAATAAGTTCTTGTATTTTTATATGGAATTGTGAAGAAACATTAGAGGCTTAAAGCTTCTTTATAACCCCAAATAGAAGATTTTCAAACAAATACCACTTCATAAAAAAAAAATCTAGCTAATTAAAATTGTGTTCACACTTGAGAAATTTTTTTACATCATACATGAACAAATTATTTTACAGTTCATGTATTATTCATGTTTTCTCATATCCTCCTTTTGGTAATTATTAAGTCACTTTTGAAACTGCAAACCAGACTCTTGCAGCGTAAAGGGGCCTTACAGGGGGGCATAAAATATAAATCTCATTTACTCTGACAAAGTGGTGCAAGGGGGCCATAGAGTAAATAAAAATATGGCACTTGTCTTTTGCTTTTGAATTCTGAAATGTTAATATAAAATAATGAATCTTTGATTTCTTTACCAGCTAAACATTTCACATAACTTGCTCTTTTTTTGTGATCTGAGCCTTGTATAGGAGATTTGATTTTTATAAGTGAGTCTTCCTTAACATCTTGTGTTCTGATGTGCTGAAAACACACTGATAAATAGTTAACCGTGATTCAGGCTCTCCATTTCAAGGATAGATACGGTCTATTAGATTTCATATCAGTATTCACTTTCTTTTGTATCAAAGAAGCAATCCTGTTGTTGGAAACTTCTATGTGAATTGTTCACCTCTCTCTTCTATATTCTTTCAATTAACTGACTATACTCTGTATATGTAACCCTTTCCCCTAGAAAGAAGTTCATTGGCAAGGAACTCACTGTTACCACTCTGCCTTAGCATAAAAATGTATCACCCTGTTTTTAGAAGAGAAACATTAGCTCACAATCTTGTTAGCTTGCTATCTTTATGTTGTAATTTTTGCTAAAATTGTTCTTTAACTTGCTCTGTTTCGTGATCTGTGTATGAATGAGAAATATGTGCATGTAAAAACATCTGATAAGGGCAAAGTATACTGTACCACAGGGGTCAGCAACGTTTGCTGCTCAGGATCGGCCTGCGTGCCAAGTATGGCATGCGTGCCAGGGGTTACCGACCCCTGCTGTAACTCCCTGATACATCTGGTCTGGTGATGAATCAAAGAGCAGATTGACAACCGTGGAGCCAAGGCAGGCTAAGGAAAACATCCTGAAATGATGAAAACTATGTTAAAACCTGCGAGACAACTCCTGGGTCCATCTGCTGTGAAGGTCATTATCAAGCGATTGATTGTGCTTACATGTCTCAGGAAGCAGCAGTCATGGAAGCTATCAGGGACTTAACACCTGTGAATAACTAAACAATGACAGTGCAAAACCTATAGAGATACATGTAAAGAATTTATTATAAAATGGGGATGCTCACGTCAATGAACTCTGGGTTCGTCCTGCTTCAGCCTTGGAGTCTCGGAATTGCAACTGACTGGAACACAACTCCCCCTCTCACAGCTGGTCCAACTGGCCATTGGATGGGTTGAGCTACAGATGGGTAACTATAACATCATATCAGGTGTGTGTGTGTGCATATGCTTAATATCTTGTAGCTTCAATAAACATGACATATTACCTTTTCCCCTGACAAAGATCTCAAGTGCTTCTTTTGCACAACACTGTAATTTTAAATAACTGATTCTCCCAGCAATGTATTTTAATTAGACACTTACCTCTGGGTAAAATGAGTGCAAAGCATTCTGATTTGGTAGCATTTTCCACCCTCTTTGCACTGGTGTAAATGACTGCATAAAGTGTAAAACAATAGAGAAGCGAGTCCCCAGAGTTTAAAATTAAAACTTTAACACATTGTAAGTGCAGAGAGTAACAGCATTCTCCAGAGTGTCCATAGTTGAGATCTCTATTGTACACAAAAATCCGAAAACCCCAAAGAGAACAGCTCCATGTCCTTGCCAGGTACTGTCAGTTTAAAACTGAGGGTGCATCTACACTGCAGCTGAGAGTGTGCCTTCCAGCTCAGATAGACAGAACCATGCTAGCTCAGCTTGAACTAGTATGGTAGGATGGGCAACTACCTGAATGCAGACCTAGGTGGTCTGGACTAGTTGGTGTCCAGGAAGTTTGTCTGAGCTGATGTCCATGGCACAACATCCACACTGCTATTTTTAGCATGTCAGTCTGGGGGCAGAGCTAGCGTGAGTCCCAGCTGCAGTCAAGTCAGACCCTAGATGAGTAAGCACTTCATTCATGCAGCTTCCGGGAAATGGCATCTTCTTGGACAACAATAATAGTGGATACGTTCAAGGGAAGACGGCAGATCAATTTACTATTAAACCTCAACCTGCCACTAGTTTAATCCACCATTCCCCTTAAACATCACCCCTGAAACTCTAGCTTTTATGCCTTCTTTGGCCTCTTTTTCAAAATGCTCAGAAAATTAATTTTAACTTCAACATAAGCTAAGAAGCAACATTTTCCACTCTTATCAGTAGTTGGTTTTTTTCTAAATATAAAGTTGGAACTTACATCTGTGTCTAAAGTTTCTATAAGTCTCATACTCCAGCTTCAAAGCAGGGTGACTGTATTGCTTATGTGAGAAAGCTGCTCTTTCCCTGGGAAGTCACAGCATGATCTTACAACAGAAACAGTAAGGCAGGCACATATCCCTGCAACAAATGCTGCTGCCAGCATATCAACACTAATGACACCACCATAGGACCTAATAAACAAGCTTCTTCATCAGGGGCTCATTCACCTGCTCATCTACCAATGTGATATATGACATCATGTGCCAACAATGCCCCTCCACCTTATACATTAGACAAACTACACTGTCTCTGTGCCAAAGAATAAATGGACACAAATTTGACATTAGAAATAAGAACATTCAAAAACCAATAGGAAATCACTTTAATCTCCCAGGCCACTTAGCAATGGACTTACCTGTACGTATTCTCAGGCATATTTACTCTAGATCAAGGCTTCAAAGAGAGACTTCAGAGTTAGAATTCATATGCAAATTCAATGCTATCAACCTGGGTCTCAATTACAAACATTCCCATTACATTCCAAAGGGGTAGCCGTGTTAGTCTATTGTAGAAAGAAAACAGAGTCCTGTGGCACTTTTAAAGACTAACAGTTTTATTTATCGCACATTTAAACTTTAAATGGACCACAGGACTCCTCCTTTGTTTTCCATTACTAACAGTGATTCTCACCTCTCTCAACTGCACTACTTTCCGATATGCTGTGTTTGAATCTATACAACCCTTGTTTGATTTGCTGTAGTAATCTGACCTGATGCAGTGAAATGTAATCACAGGATTTATCTTTCCCTCCCCTACGGTAAGTTCTTTTTTTTTCAATATAAGTTTTCTCCACTCTGGCATCTGGTGAAGTGGGACTTCACCCATGAAAGCTTATGTGAAAAATTAATTTGTTAGTCTTTGCAGTGCCACAAGTGCCTCTTGCTTTGCTGAACTAGACTAACATGGCTACCCATTTGGAACTTATCAGCATGATATGCATTACTTGAAGATCATAGAATCATAGGGTTGGAAGGGACTTCACGAGGTCATCTAGTCCAACCCCCTGCTAAAAAGCAGGACCACTCCCACTAAATCACCCCAGCCAGGGTTTTGTCTAACCGGGCCTTAAAAATCTCCAAAGATGGAGATTCTACCACCTCCCTAGATAGCCCATTCCAATGCTTCACCACCCTCCTAGTGAGAAAGTTTTTCCTAATATCCAACCTTGACCTCCCCAGCTGTAATTTGAAACCATTTCTCCTTGTTCTATCCTCTGTTACCCTCGAGAACAGCCTAGCTCCCTCCTCTTTGGAGCAACCGTTCAAGTAGTTGAAGGTTGCTATCAAATCTCCCCTCAGTCTTCTCTTCTGTAGACTAAATAAGCCGAGTTCCTTCAGTCTCTCCTCATAAGTCATGTGCCCCAGCCCCCTAATCATTTTTGTTACCCTCCACTGGACTCTTTCTAATTTGTCCACATCCTTTCTGTAGTGGGGAGCCCAAAACTGGACACAGGATTCCAGATGCGGCCTGACCAGTGTCGAATAGAGGGGAATTACCACATCCCTTGATCTGCTGGCAATACTCCTACTGATGCAGCCTAATATGCCATTGGCCTTTTTCACAACAAGGGCATACTGTTGGCTCATATTCATCTTCCCATCCACCATAACCCCCAGGTCCTTTTCTACAGCGCTGCTACTTAGCCGATCGGTCCCCAGCCGGTAGCAGTGCATGGGATTTTTCCATCCTAAGTGCGGGACTTTGCACTTGTCTTTGTTGAACCTCATGAGGTTTCTTTCGGCCCAGTGTTCCAATTTGTCCAAGTCTCCCTGGATCCTGTCCCTGCCCTCCAGAGTATCTACCATTCCCCCCAACTTGGTGTCATCCGCAAACTTACTAAGCACGCAGTCTATTCCATCATCAAGATCATTAATGAAGATGTTGAATAGAACCGGCCCCAGGACTGACCCCTGGGGCCCTCCACTCGTTACTGGTTGCCAACCAGACATCGAGCCATTGATTCCTACCTTCTGAGCCCGTTGATCTAACCAGTTTTCGATCCACCTTACGGTCCACTCGTCCAACCCATACTTCGTTAACGTGCCGACGAGAATGCTGTGGGAAACCGTATCAAAAGCCTTGCTAAAGTCAAGGTATACTACGTCAACGGCTCTTCCCACATCCACAAATGCAGTCATCTCATCATATGCCAACCTATATTGCCATATGAAGAATTAGAGTTGCTATATTTTGTGAGTAGAGCCCTAATGGAAGCCAATTGTTAAATAAAATTTAAAACAAAAGTTATTTGCCTAACAGATGTGAAATTTGCAAATTAATTGTCTTTCTACAAAATTAAGTTATCTTTAAGTGCTACGACATACTAGAATTGATACTTTTTGGACTGGGGCTGCCATTTGACCTGAACTATATTTTGTGTATTGCTCATCCACCATCATTCCATATGGTGAATGCAGTCCAAAACATACCGTTCCCATCATAATCAGCCCTTCTGCGCCTAAACACAGCCATCTAAATTTGTGCTTTGTTCCTTTGCAACAGATGGCTGCAAGAGGATAATATATTTTGCTGTTTAGTGTAAACACCTTTGTCATTTGATGATTGTTGTAGTAAATTATTGTTAACTTTTGGAGGTTATGATAAGCAATGTGTTTTTAAAGAATATATAGAACCAAGTATCTCCTAATCTGTTTTGGTATTTGCATGTAACATTCTGAGATGAACAAATGTATACTGTACCTTCAAGAGACACATGTTTAATCAGGAAGCAATTTGTGTTGCTTTCAGTAAAATTTGAAATGGAAAGGACATGCCTAAGTCTGGCCAAATTCCTCCTCTATTTCTTACCTCAAAGGAGAAAAGAAGAAAAAAAAACTGTTTTGGGGGGATTTTTTTGCAGGAGGGGTGGAGAGGTAGGTAGGGTTTGAATAAATTAGTCAAAATAACACAAGAAGGGTCTTTTAAACATGACAATGAACTTGAATTTATTTGGGGGGAAAAATCAGTTCATTGTATGGACAGTAAATCAACCTTTTTGTCCTTAAACTAGAGAATATCATCCAGTTCTTAACCTGTGGTTTGGGACAATTGGTGGTCAATGGAGCATTTTCTGCTTGTCCAGAGAGAGAGAGAGAGAGAGAGAGAGAGAGAGAGAGAGAGAGAGAGCAGGCTAGTCACATGTTCTGGCTTTCTATGCAGTTTCCAGCTGCTAAATCTCATTAAAAGACAATTAAAAATACATTCAGTATTTTCCTAATATTTCTTTTCCCCTAAGATTTCACTCAAGGAAAATAGGAAGTTCAAGGATTATAAGGAAGGATGGAAGGGAGATGAAGTGGTAGGTAGAGAAGAGAAGGAGTTAAGAAATCTAAAATAATATCTAATTTTGGAGACATTATGACAGCTTGAATGGGTTTATTGTGATGGGGTACAGTTCGTTGGCTTAATTCCCAACTTTCCTCATATATTTCTCCAGTAATCTTATCTGTGCTGTTTCCCTTGACTTTAGCCCAAAATGTCAGCTCTAGCATTTTCATTTGTATATTGATGGACATTTCTCCAATAGTTACTTGCATTATGCATGGTGGCATCAGTCCTTTTCTAATCTGTGCATCCTCTCTTAAACTAAGCATCCAGCTCCTTTCCAGCTGGCTTCACAATCAGCTAAAACTGGCTCATCCTCCAAGTGCTGCCTGGTACCAGGCCTCGCACTCTATCACAGGGCACTACCATAATATAAATATTAATGACTAATAATAAATGATATGCTTCTTTAGAAGGCTTTTCGTTTCTCCCAAATGTGCAAATAGCCTGAGACTGTCTGCAAGTAAAGTGCAATAATGGCACAAAAGAAAAATGAGGAGGTTACATTCTTTTCCAATGGAATTGTCAGGTCATGCCTTAAATGACAATAAACAGCAGGAATGTCTTTGTTCCCTAAACAATTCTGGAAAAAAAAATGTTTTACAGGACATAAATTTATATGAATTATATAGGTTAATAGGCCTGAAAGGACTATTATCTTTATGTAGTATAACCTTCTGTGTTACCCAAGGCATAGAATTTCACCCAGTAACTCCTACAACACGTTCATAACTTCTGACTGAACTACAGCATCTTTTGGAAGGACATCCAATCTTGATTTAAAGATTTTGAATGACAGAAAATCCACATAGCCGGGGTCTATACAGGAATAAAAATTTGACCCCTTTTGGAGTGGTATATTCTGTGCTCCACTATAGCCCTGTGGCTGGAGGAAATTGCTTTCCCCAAAGATCCCACTGGGGACCCTGTGCTCACGAGGGGTACCCTGTGCTCCACCCTCAAATGAGCCCTTCCTTTTTTTGCCCCAGCAGCTCTGCTATTTGCCCCACTATTATTAGTTAAGAAGATTGCCACTTCCTTAGCATCTCGCCTGCTGATTGCTGAAGACAGACAAGGGGGGGGGAGGTAAGTTCCAGAGCAGTATTTCTTAACCTTTAGTGGAGCACTGGTGTTCCAGGGAACACAGGTTGAGAAACACTGCTCCAGAGAACACCGGCTCCAGGAGGAGGGGATCTGGCTGCCCAGTGCTCATAGACACATGAACTTTAAGGTCAGAAGGGCCAATTGTGATTATCTAGCCTGACTTCCTGCACAACACAGGTCAGAGAATCACACCCACCGCCTCCTGTAATAGACTCCTAACCTATGATTGAGTGACTTAAGTCCACATAAAAAGGTTTAAAGACTTTAAGAACAGAAAATCCACCAGTGAGTGACCCATGCCCCACACTGCAGAGGAAGGTATAAAATCCTGAGGGCCTCTGCCAATCTGCCCTGGGGGAAAATTCCTTCCTGACCCCAAATATGACTCTCACTTAAACCCTGAGAATGTGGGCAAGACTCACCAGCCAGACACCTGGAAAGAATTCTCTGTAATAACTCAGAACCCCTCCCATCTAACATCCCATCACAGTCCACAGGGCATATTTACTGATAGTAGTCAAAGATCAGTTAATTACCAAATTAGGCTGTCCCATCATATTATCCCCTCTATAAACTTAACAAGCTCAGTATTGAAGCCAGTTATGTTTTTTGTCTCCACAGCTCTCCTTGGAAGGCTATTTCAGAATGTCACTCCTCTGGTATTAGAAACCTGGGTCTAATTTCAGGTCTAAACTTCCTAATGGCCAGTTTATAGCCATTTGTTCTTGTGTCCACATGAGCACTGACCTTATATAACTCCTCTCCCTTATTTCTCTGATGTATTTATAGACAGCAATCATATCTCTTGAGATCTCTGCTTGGAGTTGGGCATGCTCAGCAAGAAAACCACCGGTATGAAACTCTTCCTAAATGGCACCCATGCCTCAGACTGGGAGGAGCTTTTTGCTCCCGCTGCATCTTTGGGGG
Organism: Pelusios castaneus; assembly: GCA_007922175.1. Taxonomy (NCBI): domain Eukaryota; kingdom Metazoa; phylum Chordata; order Testudines; family Pelomedusidae; genus Pelusios; species Pelusios castaneus. Next base: position 9,319,634 of record ML685849.1, on the reverse strand, counting down.
CCAGAGGAATTCTGGGTCCTCATCAGTTATGGGGGAGGGGGGGAAGGCGGTGATGGAATACCCCTGCTTGCTTTCCTTTGTGCAGGCCCCTGCACCAAAGGCCTACTTAAGTTACTGCAATGGTTATTTACATTTACTGATAACAATTTTCACCTTATTTCTAGGCTGAATTTGTCTAGTTTCAGTTTCCAGCCATTTGTTGTCCCTTGGTCTGCTAGATTAAAAGATCCTTTAACATAAAAATGCTTCTCCCCATGTAATTACTTATAGATGATAATCAATGTACCTCTCAGCTTTCTGTTGGGTAAATTAAATAAAGTACAGTTCCTTAGTATCTTAGGCTATGTCTACACTTGCAAGTTAGTTTGAATTAAGGAAGCTTAATTCGAACTAACTTAAGCCTTGGCCAAATTAGGCTTTCAGTAGTTCGAATTAAGGGCTTCCTTAATTCTAACTAATAAATTCCATTGCTTAATTTGAACTAACCCTTAATTCAAAATAGTTAGTTCGAATTAAGTCAATGTGGCCATATTAGTTTGAACTAACCGCTTAATTCGAACTAATCAGCAGATTGACCTTCATGCAATTGACTAATTCGAACTAAGCAAGTGCCCTGCATGGCCATGGCTAGTTCGAACTAGCATTCAAATTAGTTCAAATTAATTAGTTCGAATTAACTAATTCAAACTAGCTTTTGTAAGGGTAGACATAGACTTGGTGTAAGGTAGGTTTTTCAGCTTCTGAATAGTTCTTGTAGCTCTTAAAATCTTTCCAGTTTCAATATCCTTTTTCAAAGGATGAAGACTAGAATTTATAAGAGTATTCCAGTAGTGGTCTCACTAATGTTGTATAAAGAGATAAATAGCATCTCCATACCCCCAGTTAATATTCCCCTCTTTATATGCTTCCTGAGGATCCCAATTAACAATCACAGTGTTGCAATGGGAAATCATGTTCAAATAGTTCACCACCATGATATCTAAATCTGTTTCATCCACTGCTTTTCATCATACAGTCCTCCATCCTGTAAATATATTCTAAATGGATGGCCTTGCATTTGACTGTATTAAAATTAATGTTATTCAAATGAGTCCACTATAATAAATAATGCCATTTGCTCTGTGGATCTGATCTTTCTATATAATTGTTAAAACTCCTACAACTTTTGTATCACCTGCAAGTTTTATCAACAATAATCATATTTTTTTCTTCAGGATTAGTGATAAAAATTGAAAGCACTGAGCCAAGAGCAGAGCTCTGAGAAACCCTTCTAGAAACAACTTGATTAGTTGATGATTCTCCATTTACAGTTACTTTTTGAGTCACTTTTAAATCCAAGTTTGGGGTTAGTTTCCTTTGGGTGCGAGCATTGATATAGGGATTATGGAAGTAAGAAGTCAAGGAGGAGGAATATGAGGGCGCAGCATGGGCTCCTCTGGGGAAGGCCCTGAGGAAAGGTGGCATCAGTAAAAGCACTTTAGTGAGCCTGAGTGGAGGAGAAGACTTATTAGATCAGTGGAAAGGAAAAGATGGGAGGACCAAGGGAAAATCCATAGGACTGGGAACCAAAGAGAGGTTGTGTTAAACACAAGCTTTGGGGTAGCAGTACAAGGGAGCTTGGAGATAGGAAGTGACCCAGGGAAATAGTAGCATGTCTGAAAAAACAGACCTAACTGCTTAATATAGGCTTCCTGGGCCAGAACCCAAAGTACAATAGGCTTAGCTTTCCTTTCTAGTCCATGAGGAAGGGGCTTGCAAGCCCAACAACTCGGAATTAGCTCAGGATGCAGTTGAGGACTGACCACAAACAATAGGCCAAGGAACTGGCCAAAGGAAGGATGATTGGAAGGTTCTTTTATGTTAGCCCTGTATGCTGGACCTTTTGTTCAGGGGGAATTGATCTTTATGAGACTTGTTTAGAAGGTTGAGTCATGGAAGACCCAGTAAGAAGGAGACAGCTGGTAGGAGTTGAAGATTAGGGTTTCTTGCAGCATCACACATAACACAAAGGGGCGTTATGGGTGCTGATTACACAACTTTACACCTCCCAGTTTTGTTTTCAGCTTTGGGAAGTTGGTCTTTTAAAAGCACCAAATTATCTGATCGATCAATCGATCGATCGATCTATCAGTCACCGGTGGGGACTGTATTCTGTTAGAACATAACAAAGGCAATTGGGCTGTAATCACTCGCATCTAGGCAACTATAATATTTGGTTCAGTAAAAATTCATCTTTTCCCATGGGCATCTCTTGATTCTTTAAATGGATAAACATAATATTCTTGTAGTAACCCACACAAAAAAGCTACTGAATTATAATAGTTACACTCCCCCTTACTAAAGTTGAAATCAGCTATATGATGCAATCTAGCATTTCTTGCCATACAAGTTTTTGTCCATAGACTGTTGGCTCCACAGAAATCTGCAGATATTAAGCAAGGTCAATATGGTATGGAGAAGAAATGCAGCTGCTTGATATAAATTTGCTGGGTATGGAAACAAAGAATCTAACCTACCCACTGAGATTTCAAGTTATCTATTCCACTGTCCCAAAAAAAGGGATGAGAAAGAGGTGGTACATACCTTAGCAATACCAAAAGACTCAGTTACCTGCTGTATCAAAGAACACCACCTCCAGTGTGTAGCTTATAGATCTAGCCTGCTTGCTCTTATACATACTTTTCCTCACATATAGTTTAAGAATAGATTTAAGTTTCCTTATAAGTTTTAGTATTTGTTTTATGATAACAAAATCATAGACTGATACATATTTATTAATGCTGGAATGCAAGAGCTTGTAGGCCACATCCTGCATGAAAGCTAAGCATACGTGTTTAGGGTCTTGACCCAGAAAATGAATGAGAAGCTTCCAAATATGACTTTAGAATAGCCAGAAGACATCAAAGTGGGGGTGGGGTGGGTGGGAGGGAGCAAAGGGGGCTGGATTAGGCCCAAACTTCACAAGTCCACCACGAAACCCATCAAAAGGGATGGAGTAAGTGTGAAGAACATACTGTCCAGAACCATCTGGAAAGAAGGTGGGTATGTCCATAATGTGTCATTAATACACATGAACTTGCCAGCCTATAGGAGAAGCATATCCTGAGAATCTGGGGGTAACAGAGCTATGTTTAGACTTGGAAGGAGGACCCATATTGCTTAGGGTATCAAAAGGGCAAACAGTATTGCCAGAGTGTGTTCACCATCTATTTTTTCTTTTCTTCTTTTGTTAGTTAGGATATTTGTTTTAAGATACTTACGTATTATCAATAGTCTTAGTGTTATAGCTCTTAGTTCTAGCTCTACCTTTCCACCTATCCACACTGAAGTTGAGGAATCAGACATCTCTCTTGATTGGGTGAGCAGAAAAGGGTGTGAGTATATTAATCCAAAGCATACAATAGAAATATAGCATAGCTATATCTGAAAATAAGATAAAGACAAAGTAAGATACAATGAAATGACTGAATTCAAATCATTATCAACTGTGTTATCTATTTATTCATTTAATTTGATTAAGCCATATATTCATTTACTTTATTTATCTGCTTATCATTTTATGTTATTTTAATAAAATCTCTAAAAATATACATATTTTGTCAGTGGCATTGAATATTCCAGTTTTTCATCTCAGCGGTCCTTGCACAAACCTCTGTAGCCTGATTTAGAGACTAAGAACCTCATTGACTTCTGATTAAATCCATTGGCGAGCCTTTAACTGTATCCAAATTACTAAATAACCAAAACTCAGGCAACAAATATCTTTCTGGGGGGGCAAAAGCCCCAAATCCTTTAGTCAGTTGCCAAAACCTGCAGCTTCCCCTTGAAAAGATGTATTATGTAGTTACTTATTATCAGTAAAAATATTTGTAACATACTGAAAATTTTGGCTAGCATAAATTAAATGCAATTTTGAAATTAACATGGGATATGGTACTGGGAGGGAGCAGTAAGGGACGAGTTTGACAGCACTGTATAATACAAGGTTTCTTCCCTTAAAATTCAGGTCCATGCCATATAATTTAAGTGTAGTATGTTGCACAGGACATGGCATCTTGGTTAATATCTATCTTTGGCATTTCTAAATCACCTATCATCTTACCATTTAGGTATCAAACTATAATACCACTCTTGCAAGTTATATCATAATCCTTTTAAAATGCAATATAGGAATACTTTATAAAATCTAAAAAACACAATTGCCAAGATAAAATGCCAAGATGTTGTATAGTATTCTTCTGTTCATGGAGACTAGTCTTGAAACTGTTATCTAAGCATACTCACATGCATACAGAGTTCTTGAGAAGTTCATCTGAAAGTAGGTGGTGTGGGGTAGGGGGGCATGTTTTTCCAATTCCTTTCAATGTTTTATTAACTCTGGTTAAACTGGCTGAGACATCTAAATAAGTATCTGATTGTATCTGGATTGTATTTTATAAAAATGGAAACATGCTTGTATAAATCCATGTAAAATTTAATCTTTAAAAACTGACATGCAAATGCAAATGTGACTATAATGAGCTTTTCTCACTAATTACCATGACTAAACACACAAATGAAGTTCATATTGTGGTTTTGATGCAGATTTCAGTTTAACAGAATATAATTTCCTTAATCTGTAGCAGCTGGACAAATTTTGTTATAATTGGCTGAATTTACTTTGCCCTTTTAAGCTATCCCTGTGCACACTTTAGAGTCACCTGAAACATCCCCTAAAAGGGAAGCTATTTATGCTTGAAATGTTTAAATAAACCAATACAAATATATCTCAGAAAGAAAAGATTCACAGCCAAGCAGAATTTAATTCAGCATTATACAGTACTATATACTGGAAAAGAATTTATTGCACCCTTGCATCACATGGATGACAATGTTTTGTTATCATAACAAAATAATTGCTTATAAGCTAATGATTTTTGCTTTTTCAGGTGGTTGTTTAACTAACCTGACTGAAGTAGTGCAGGTAGGAGACGAGATGAGAGAAAAAAAATCAAGGGAAGGAGAGTTCCTCTTTGCCAGTTTGGTTTCCATTGGACAATCCAATGGATTGCCATAAGTCTTGCCATACTTAAGATATTGTTTGCTTACTTACTAGCTGCTACATTAGCATATCACAGAATTAGTTCCATCCAGTTGCCATGCTCTCCAGTCACTTCCTTTCCTTACTGGGAACCAAGTGATTTCATTTTCGCTTCTTGTCATCTTATGACAACTACCTTTGCTTTCACGCTTCTCTTCCGGTCAATTCCTCATCATTCCTCCCCCTCTCTCCCCATCACTGTGTCCTGGCATCGGTTTCCCTCTACACACTTTGGCTTTTCACATATTTTTCTATCTCCCCTTTTTCAGTCATCTAAGTTTCTCTCTCTTACACACAAACAAAATTTCAGGAATATGAATAGAGTAATACATTATTTATTATAAAAATGTGTATTATAGACATATGAGTTTTGATGACAATATTACTGACATGTGGGGTTTTTGCACTGATCACAGTGTGCTGGTTATTTCTAACATACATATGTTTTTTCATAAACTAGAATTGCTTGGTGTGCGTGTAACAGAGTTTAAAGCCATATGTTTTTAATTCAGATAGTATAAAAGGAAGTAGATACTATCAGTCTGGTGTTTTAGTTCCAGAGAAGGTGGTTTAATGAAATACCTGGACTTCCTGGAACACCGATGCCACCCTTCATCATTCTGAAGCGGAGAAACTGGTAAGATCGGAACCATACCTCCACCAAGTCAACTGAACTACATCTATTGACAACAGTTCAGAATGTGGGCCATTGAATGTTGTGCAGTTTGCTGTGTGTCACACTGTGACATAGATACCTCATGGCAAAGGGTCCTCTATTAATTTCAAGGAACTCTTGCCACACAACTGGTAAACTCATTGCACATCTTTCAAAACATTATCTATAAATAGTAACATGTAAGGTATTTTTAGAAAGCCTATAACTTTCAAGATAGTTAATCATTGTGAGATGTATGTACTGATAATATTTAAGGAATAAAGTATTTATACTGACAGTATGTTTTATGGACTTGGACTAAAAAACAAAGTAAAGATTTGTCACCAGGATGTCTCGGGAATGCCACATTCAGTCAAGAGGGAGTTGTCACCCTGCCCCGTCTGGACAGAGAAGTAATGCGAGGCCACTAGAGTGCATCTACCCTTATAAATTAGGTCAATTTAAGAAGGTTTAAGTCGACTTAATTTAATCCACATCTACACTGGGCTTTCCTTAATACAATTTAAGGTGCTCCTTAAGACTGCCAGGGGAGCTGCAGTCCTGGGTAGAAGGGCTCCCCAGCCAGGGCTCCAGCGGGAGGGGATCCCCGGCTGGAACCCTGGCTGGAGAGCCTGGGAGGTGGGCGGCTGGTCCCGGCAGAACCAGACACACGCTACCTGGCTGTGCTGGACTGAGAAGCCGCTCACCGCTTCTCAGTCACGGCAGAGCCAGTTGTGCGCCAGCACTCCCTCCTACCCAGAACTGCGCTCCAGCTCCCAGGAAGCCTCTGGAGGCTTCCCGGGAGCTGGAGCGCGGTCCCGGCAAGAAGGAACCATGGAAGTCCCTTCTCTCCAAGACCCCCACAGGTCCCGGCAAAAAGGGAGCCGGGGCTCCTTTTTTGCCGGGACCCGCGGGGGTCCTGGAGAGAAGGGAGCTGCTGGGAGGCTTCCCGGGAGCTGGAGCGCAGACCCAACCAGAAGGGAGCTGCAGGGCTCCATTCTGGCCTGGACCTCTGGGGTCCCAGCAGAAAGGAGCCCACGCTCCCTCCTAACTGGACCCTCGCGGATCCCAGGAAGAAGGATGTGGCGGATCCCTTTTTGCTGAGACCCACAGGGGTCCCAGGGAGAGGGGAGCTGCTGGCTTCCTTCTAGCTGGGACTAGTCAGTCCCGGCTAGAAGGGCTCCCTTCTGCCCGGGACCTGAGCAGTCCCGACAAGAAGGGAGCTGAGCGGTCCTGGGCAGAAGGGAGCTCCACGCTCCCTTCTCTCCCCGTACCGCTCTGTGGCTTGCTGCCTCGGGGAGAGTCAGCCCCATGCGGGGCTGGCTCTCCCTGGACCTAACTAGTTGACTTAGAGAGTCTATTATAGACTTTCTAAGTCGAGTTAGTAAGGCTCACCTTAAGTCAACTTAGGAGTCCTGTGTGGACTCTCTAAGTCGACTTAATAAGGGTGACTTAAAATCGACTTATTAAAGTCGATTTATTTAATTCGACCTAAATCACTAAGTGTAGACATAGCCTTAGTGCTGGAACTACTGGTGCTGAGAATGCTCCATGTCCCCTGGGTTGAAATGGTTTCGATCGTACACAGGATTTATAGCTCTTAGTAGCCCCTCTATACAAATTGTTCAACATCCCTGTGCAAGCCTCCACTGTTTAGCCTTGCGCAATACTAAGATTTTGAACAGGAAACCATCAGAGGCAGTGAAGAACAGTTACAAATTCTTGAGTGTAAAAAAGAAACTTTACAAAAGACAGGTTTGTTTCCAGTATAAGAGAGTGTGAGGAAGGAACACAATGGATCCATTCACCGAGGAAACCTCTTGAGGAGTGGGGTGGAGGGTGGGGGGAGTGGAGGACGTTCATGGATGCTTGGATCCTAGTTTTTCTGTAGCCAGCCAGCTCTGCAAAAGACTAGATTTTCCCCAAAAAAGTTCACTTTGGTATATAGAGAAGGAAACCAGTAATAAATGTAGACTTGGGTTCTCATTTTATGTTTTGTATTTTAACCACTTGTTTCCACTACACTCTTAATTTTAGTTAAATCTATATTCTGACTTTAATAAACCTACTTTTATTTTTTTAGACTTGCTCACAAATGCCATGTGTTTTACTAGAATGCTAGTTTAAGGTAAAACTGATAAACTGAGTACTCTGCACCTTTGAGTGTACTGCGTTTGGAATCTCAACGAGTCAGTGTCAGGGGCTGGAAGTCACGGAAATGTTTTAAAGAGATTTGGGTGCACCTCCTGTTAAACTGCAAGGTGAAATAAAGGCTGGCATGGCCCAATGCATATTGCTTCAGTGGCTGAAGGGCTGACAGTGGCGCAGGGCTGACACCCCGTACTGCAACAAGAAAGGCTCCCTCTTACTAGACATGGGATAAAAAGGTGACTCTCTTCCTGCATACCCCGAGAACGAAGTGTTTTGGGCTGAGACCTCAAAAGTCTATTCTGCATAGGGCCACTCATCTGAAAGTACTTCACAGCATAGACATAGGGGAATCATGTAGTCTGAGCTGCAGAGAACTCATTTATATGCCTCAGTGTTTTCAAGGGTTTGGTTGGCCCTGATCAAATTTGACCCCCCAGTTCTAGGCAGTCAAGGTGTTTCAAATCTTGCTGTATAGCAGTGTTTCTCAAGTCAGGGGATTGTGACCAGTAACTAATTGTGGCATCACAAGATGTTGAAAATGGTATTAAAATTGAATGAAAAGACTCATACTCCCATTTTGTGCACACACTCTCTTGTCAAGCTTTGAAACACATGAAGTATAATTGCAATTTATAATGATACATTAGACTTGCTGTTACTGATTATTTTATTATTTTAGAGTAAATGGGAAAATGTTCAACTTTGAATAAGGAGTTGCCAATCCTAAATGGTTGAGAAATGCTGTGTTGTAGCGTCAAGTTATCTTCTCTGACCCCTGCAAGGTTCAGAGCACTCTCAACTCTCATTGTCCCAGCTGGAAACAAAAATGACCAATGCTTCTCAGGAGATGCTCAGACCTGCAGGATCAGATCCCAGTCATTTATGTCAGTGGAACCTACTTAGTTTTACACTGTCTTATGGGAAGCCAGTTGAAATGACATTTTGTTGATTGAGGGTACAGTCCAACGTACTAAGAAGGAAAGGTTGTAACATTCTGTAGTTCTGGACCAAGATGACTTGTTCCTACAGATAAATCAGGAATTCATCCAGGCAAAAATCAGACTCTTTATCTTGTAGTGTGAGCTTCCAGCAGAGAAAACTGACGTCTAATCATTCCTGGGGCAGTATATTGCCTCTAAACAGTGACCGTGACCAGCTAAAGAAAAATAAACAGTCTTCAGGGAAAGTCAATAATATTTCCTAATAATCTGAAGCTCTTTTCAGTAGTAAGGGCTGTGTTCTGTAACAGTTTGACATTTGTATAAAGCAGTAAACTATGAGCCAGAATAGCAAACTTGAATCTCATGCTTTTATTATTTGTATTGTGGTTGCAGCCGACAGCCTTTTATTGAGATCAGTGCTCTATTGTGCTAGACATTGTAGGAAAGAAAGTCTTTACTCTGAGGAGCGTACAGTCTGAATAGACAAAACAGACAAAGGGTAAGAGAAATGAGGTGGCATTATCCCCTTTTTACAGATGGAAAACTGAGTCATTCAGAGATTGTGTTCTGTTCTGACTCAGATGAGAAGCTTCTGACAGTGCTAGAAGTTGAATCCAGATCTCCTGAGTCCCAGTAAGATGCCTTAATCAGATGACCATCCTTCCTACTTTTTAGGATTATGCCTTGAGTCAAATACTTGTATGTATTTTTTATATTATGTGCATCCATTTTACAGATAGAAATAAGACCCTGTAAATTGAGTCCCAGAAATTCCCCCAGGAAAGAGGAAACGAACAAACCAACCAATCCTGCAAAGCTAGTATTTAGTCTTTGGCCTGAAACGTGCATACACATTTTTCTGGTGTGGGTGTGAAGGAACTAGCCCCTTCCCAGTTGGCTATAAAGATTAATGTAAAGCATGCATGCTTTATATAATCTGGGAAGTGACAATCCAAAAATGGCACCTCAGTGAACAACAATTCAGTGACATGGTTTCTTTAACTTTGAATTAAGTCTGATTTCTTTGTTGACAAAATGTTACCTAATTTTGTATTACATTAGTTGAAAATGGATCTCTGTGTGTAACTGGAGCATCGAAATTTTAAAAAAAACCCTTGTTTGCACCTTAGCGCAGGAGAATCAGTACAGCTAAGGAAGAATCAACTTGGCTATAAATTGCATCATGCACTATCAGAACTGTCAGTTAAAATTTTTCTTTATTATTGGTGAAGAGGAAACAACAACAACAATAACAAAAGCAGTGCTTTCAGATACAAGATGGATTTTGCAGATCTGAAAATAAGAATAAAACATCAGGGGGCTTGTAAAGTTAGTAAATGTGATTTGGATTCCTTTGTGAGACAAGCTGCTAATGTAACATATGCCCGTAAAATCCTCTCATGCACCATGGAATTTTAGGTGCCTTGGGAAAGAAGGATCAATTTAGATCATGACCTGGATCCTGCCTGTCATTTCTTTCTGCCTGATATCACTAACCTGAGGGATGCTATGGCAGCTATGATTTTGTCCCCCAGCTGATTATGGAGTGTTAAGGGCTTCAGAGAAGAAGGTTTAAACCCCTGTGGTAACATCATTCCTAAAAATCAAAATGAAGGTTTTAACGTTTAATTTTTCCAGTCCAGTAATACAGAAACCAACAGGGTATGGAATAGGAACATTTGAGATGGACAGCAAGGTAGATTTCACTGAAAATCTATGCAGGAGTGTTGGGGAGACATTGGAAGCCCCCCCAAAATGCCTAGGCCCCTACCAGTAATTGGAATACTGATTACGACATGCTTATTGCCAAAAGCAGCTATAAAGCCTTTGTAGCAACATTAGCATAAACTGTCAGGGAAAGTGACCATGAGAATTGAGCATGACTGTCTGCCATCCTGCTTTTAAACTGCTGAAATATGCAGCTTTGAAAAACAGGGAGTCTGTCTATATTTGATTTCTGGTGTGTGTTTGTTGGGACCCATGAGACTGCAGACTCTGCAAAAACACATCTGTACAATTAACAACTTGAACCTTCTGTCTTAATGGTTACTGGTATGTGACAAGCTACATAACATAAGCATGGGTGCATCTACACTTACAAATTAATTCTGTTAGTCTTTAAAAGTGCCACAAGACTCTGTTGTCTTTCTACAATAGACTAACATGGCTACCCCTTTGGAAATTAAGTCGATTTAAGCTTGCTTAATTCGACTTAATTTAATCTGCATCTAACCTACAATTTCCTTAAATCGACTTAAGGAAATTTAAAGTCGACTTTATAAAACCTCGTTTAAAGTCAACTTTACTGGCTAAGTCGACTTTATTAAGTCAACTGAGCCAGTGTGGATGCAGAATAGCCCTAAATCAACTTAAAGTCAACTTAAAGGGCTCCAGGGCTCCCCTACTGCCCTCCCTGCCAGGGTGGCTGGCACAGCCAGAGCCTGGCATACCCCCCCACAGGGGAGGACACACCCCTGCCCACCCCGCTCCTATGTCCTGCCGGTGTCCCTGTCCTGCTCAGCCCCCATTGTACCTAGGTACAATGGAGCAAATGCTGAGCCCCTTGGCACTTGGCAAGGGGTTCCCCCCCGCCACCGTGGACCAGCCCCAGGTCCACCTAGTCCCTAGAAGTCGACTTAGGCGTGTAGTGTGGACGCTCTAAGTCGATTTGGCAGGGTCCCCTTTAAGTTGACTTAATGTTTGAGTGTGGACATGCTAAGGTGACTTAAAGTCGACTTAGTTAAGCAAGTTATTTGGCCAAGTGTAGACATAGCCCATAAGAGGAGAACCCCTGACTCAGACCTTGTCTCCTGTTTGAGATTCTCCACAGCAGATGAAAGGCTGACCACCAGAAACTAGCCATTTGCCACTCAACAACCACTCCAGATTTTGAGTAACAATAGGTTTGGGATACTTTAACCCAATGGTTTTCTAACTTTTTTTCTCAGGACCCAGTTGAAAAAAAAAATTTAGCTCACAACCCAACAATTACATTTTTTAGCAAGACAACAGAGTCCTGTGGCACTTTTAAAGACTAACAGATTTATTTATCGCATGAGCTTTCATGGGAGAAAATCCCACTTCGTCAGACGCTTTGAAGATGGGAAAGCTACAGAATGGGAGGAAATTAAATGCAGGGGAGTGTGTGACATAGGATCAGGTCCGGCTGTAACAGCAAATCAAAATAGGTGTTAGGATTCAAACACTGGGGAACAGCACATAGAGGAAGGTGAGGTCAAATCACCTGTGGTAATGAGAGAAAAATCCATAGTCTTGGAGTTAAACAAGGACTATGGATTTTTCTCTCATTACAACAAGTGATTTGAACCTCACCCTCCTCTATGTGCTGTTCCCCACTGTTTGAATCCTAACACCTATTTTGATTTGCTGTTACAGCCTGACCTGATCCTATGTCACACACTCCCCTGCATTTAATTTCCTCCCATTCTGTAGCTTTCCCATCTTCAAAGCGTCTGACGAAGTGGGATTTTCTCCCATGAAAGCTCATGCGATAAATAAATCTGTTAGTCTTTAAAAGTGCCACAGGACTCTGTTGTCTTTCTACAATAGAGTAACACGGCTACCCCTCTGGAATTTTTGAGCAATGCATTCTAGTCTTTTGGCAGCAGCAGCAGAGGGCAACGCGACCCAGTACTTGAGGGTCTGCGATCAGGTATTGGGTCCCAACCCTATGTTTGAAAACCACTACTTTAGCCTATTGTGTATAGTGTGGATGTACTTGAGACTATAAAAACTAGTGGTTCCTAACCTTTTTGGATTGGGGGCCTCAGATACAATTTTTACAACCCTGAAGGGCCATCAGTCTCCATCAGCAGGGACACTCCCCATTGCAGTCAGATGGCAGGAGTTCAGCAAGGAGGACAGGGAAACAGGATGCATCCTGTAGCCCTGTTTGTGCCACCTGGATCCCTAAGCAGTGGCTTTCTTCTGCAATCAGGTGGGTGGAAGATCACTGGTCCCCTCCCTCTGGCTCTAGCAGGGACCTCAGCACCCATGGACCTGTGTTCCCTGATGTAGCCACAGGGAGGGATGCACTGGTCTCCCATCCTGTTGGCTGCAGTAAAGAGCCTGCACTGGTTTTTTTTAAGCTTTGCCTGGGTCCTTAGGCAGTGGCTCCCTTCTGCAGCAAGCAGGAGGAAAGCTGTGTGCCACTCTTGGCCCCCGGGTCACAGGTTGGAAACCACTGATACAACGTAAAATCTTTAAGCGAAAGCCCTCATGTTTGTATCAATGATTTATCAGCTGAATGAGCTGTGTCTCTAAATAATTTATTTCCTGGCATTGCTTTGCAATGAGTAAAGTTACCAAGAAAATTCACATTCAGAAAATCTCGGGTAAAAAGGACTGAGGAGGGAACGCCATGCTCAGATAAGACAGCATGCATGGAGATCTGTTCTTTTAAATGCACTTATGATAGTATATGTAGAAGATAAACCCCCACAATCTCAGAAGTAATCAACTATGTGACATACCAGCTCTTACTTCCTGGCAATGCTGGTGCCCGTTTGTATGTTTAGATAATTTTGAAGAAGTGGAAAATATTTGTATTGAGTTCTATAAATGTCACACACTGAGGGGTACATCAGTCTCATATGTTTGAATGGATAGAGTTAGATCAAAATGTTAAAGAAACCAGACTAGAAAGAAAAATCATTGCCAAGAAAACTCAATGGCAGGCGAAGACACAGCTCCTTAAGTCCAGTAAAATGCCTAGGCCACTATCAGGAACTAAAATATTGATTATCACACTTATTGCCAAAAGCAGCCATAAGAACCTTGTAGCAACCGCAACATAACTATGAGGTTGGGGGGAAGTGGGGCAACCAGGAGAATTGACTATGACTCTGCGCCTTCCTGTTGGACTCTTTGGGCCGAGCTGTAACCCAGGCCCTTCTTTGAGAGCGGGCAAATGTATATCTTATGGAGTGGAAATTCACAAAGCATGAGACCTGGCACCTTTGGGGTGTATTCAATGAGACCCTGAGAAGACACAGCTGTGCAACTAATTTGGTAATCAAGTGGAAGGCTGACTGGGGCAGTGGTGACTTACGATAAATGCCAGCAATAAAAACATGTATTGTCAAAGGCAGAGCAAAAGGAGAGGTAGTATATGCTCTTTTCAAGAAGAGAGAAGGAAAAAACAGATAAAGGAAATGCTTTATGAGGCACTCAAGAAAAGTCAGCTGAGCATGCAGAGATAGGCAACTAAAGTCTCAAGAGATAACAAAGACCAACCTACTATACCCTGAGGACCTGAAAAGAAATGATAGGCCAGGACTTGGAAAGGACTCACCAGGACTGCCATTATAGATACTAGCAGACAGTGGACTTGGAGACCAGGATGATCCAGGAGTTTGAGGAAAATAACTGAAGTGTAAGCAGGAGCAAGAGTAGCAGTCAGTTCCTATGAAGACTGTGTTCACTGACTCAATGGGATTTAGAGTGGAGGAAACTCTTTCTGGAAGAGAAAGTGTTGGTTCTGGGGCGGGGTGTGGAGAAGCATCTTACTGATTGGGATAAACAGACAGCATGATGCTAGGAACCAGGAACCTAGGTATCTAGTAAGTGGGGTAGAATACACACTCTTCATAGAATGGCCATCCTATGTGTCACATTGTTAAACCAGTTCAAAAAAGAGGGAGATGCTGAGGCCTCTCTCTCTTCTTTTGCGGGAGTTTGGGATTTGAAGCAGGGTCCTGCAGCCAAAGGGCTCTGTTTTCTCACCCCCATTACTGGCCAGAAGGGGCATTCAGGCATCCAGCCAAATGGGCAAGGCAGAGACTGTAGCTTGCTTCTTAAATTTGAACTGATCCCAAAGGCTTACAGGAAAGGATTACAAGGGGTACAGCAGCACAACGGTGTAACTTATCTAGAAGTAGCTAACTAGATGGGGTCTATCCCAGCAAATGAGGAAAAGGGTCAAGTGTCATTGCCATAGATCAATTATATGAAGTCTTTGGGCTGGAACAGTTTTATGATGCGCATACCCAAAGACTGGAAGTCGGCTAATGTAACGCCAATATTTAAAAAGGGCCCTAGAGGGGATCCCAGCAATTACAGACCGGTAAGTCTAACGTCGGTACCGGGCAAATTAGTTGAAACAATAGTTAAGAATAAAATTGTCAGTCACATAGAAAAACATAAACTGTTGAGCAATAGCCAACATGGTTTCTGTAAGGGGAAATCGTGTATTACTAATCTATTAGAGTTCTTTGAAGGGGTTAACAAACATGTGGACAGGGGGGATCCAGTGGACATAGTGTACTTAGATTTCCAGAAAGCATTTGACAAGGTCCCTCACCAAAGGCTGTTACGTAAGTTAAGTTGTCATGGGATAAAAGGGAAGGTCCTTTCATGGATTGAGAACTGGTTAAAAGACAGGGAACAAAGGGTAGGAGTAAATGGTAAATTCTCAGATTGGAAAAGGGTAGCTAGTGGTGTTCCCCAAGGGTCGGTCCTAGGACCAGTCCTATTCAATTTATTCATAAATGATCTGGAGAAAGGGGTAAACAGTGAGGTAGCTAAGTTTGCAGACGATACTAAACTACTCAAGATAGTCAAGACCAAAGCAGATTGTGAAGAACTTCAAAAAGATCTCACAAAACTAAGTGATTGGGCATCCAAATGGCAAATGAAATTTAATGTGGATAAGTGTAAAGTAATGCACATTGGAAAAAATAACCCCAACTATACCTATAATATGACGGGGGCTAATTTGGCTACAACGAGTCAAGAAAAAGATCTTGGAGTCATTGTGGATAGTTCTCTGAAGATGTCCGTACAGTGTGCGGAGGCGGTCAAAAAAGCAAACAGGATGTTAGGGATCATTAAAAAGGGGATAGAAAATAAGACTGCAAATGTATTATTGCCCTTATATAAATCCATGGTACGCCCACATCTCGAATACTGTGTACAGATGTGGTCTCCTCATCTCAAAAAAGATATTCTAGCACTAGAAAAGGTTCAGAGGAGGGCAACTAAAATGATTAGGGGTTTGGAGAGTGCCTCGTATGAGGAACGATTGAAAAGGCTGGGCCTCTTCAGCTTGGAAAAGAGGAGACTGAGGGGGGACATGATAGAAGTATATAAAATTATGACTGATGTGGAAAAAGTGGACAAGGAAAAGTTGTTTAAATACTCCCATAATACAAGAACCAGGGGTCACCAAATGAAACTGATAGGTAGCAGGTTCAAAACAAATAAAAGGAAGTTCTTCTTCACACAACGCACAGTCAACTTGTGGAACTCCTTACCTGAGGAGGTTGTGAAGGCTGGGACTATAACAATATTTAAAAGGGAACTGGATAAGTTCATGGGGGCTAAGTCCATAAATGGCTATTAGCCAGAAAGGGGTTAAGAATAGTGTCCCTAGCCTCTGCTTATCAGAGGATGGAGACGGATGGCAGGAGAGTGATCACTTGATCATTGCCTGTTGGGTTCACTCCCTCGGGCACCTGGCACTGGCCACTGTCGGTAGACAGATACTGGGCTAGATGGACCTCTGGTCTGACCCAGTACGGCCTTTCTTATGTTCTTATGTTCTTATCCTCATGAATTAAGAATGTGGGGGAGCAATCAGAAGGTACAGGATTTGTGTTTTGCAAGTAATGTGGCCAATGAGTTTGTTACTAGTAGGGATGGTTCTGAGAAAAGGAAACAGGGTTGACTGAGGTAATCCTGCTTCCGAAGAGGGAGAACAAGTAGCAGCAACCCTAAAGTTAAAGGCAGGTAATCCCAAGACCACTCCCAGGAGGTTCCAGAGAGAGTTTTATCATTGTCAGAGGGTAAGACACAAATGGTCAGACTCTCCAGGATGTAGATGTTGGGAAGCTGGCATTGAGGGCTGGTCAATTAACTCACAGATTAACAGGAAGGTTGACTGACTTTCATATGGAATGAAGAAAATCATTTAAGTGAACTTTTTGGAAGAAAGAAATTACACAATCAGTTCCTCTGGGCCACCTAATGGTCTGCTGTTGAGTCTATCTATCCAGACAATTATGCATATGGCATATTGCACTATAAGGGGTACAGCTGCATCAGATTCCCAGAGTGGAAGCTGAAGTAAATGAGAGACATTCAAAGGGTGGCAGCGTAACTTTTGGGTGGGCTAGAGTTTACTTCATTGCCCTTCTCCAGTGCCTTAAAAACCCAACTCCCATAGAAAAGCACCTTGAGAACCAGAATTCAGTCATTAAGGATTTTCAGTAAGGATTGTACAGGGTCAACTTCCTCACAATCAAGTCCAAAAACCCCTGAAAGAATAAACAATTTTTAAGTACCAACTTTATACAATCTCATGATAAAGAAACATAATAAATGATCATTTTTACAATATATCATAGCTACTTTATAAGCCACATACATTATCTTCATAGTTTTACATAAACAGAAATAAAGAAAACAAATTAAATCTAAAACAGGTCAGAACAGAGTAAGAAATTCAGAGTTCCCAAAAGCTTAAGTAGCGTTCACCTGAGTCTCAGAGTCTTTGATCTTCAAATATATAAAGTCTGCTGAGTCAAAAGTAATATCTTCCTTCCACTTGCTTGTAGAAATCTTCAGTTGGAATCCATGGAGATTCTTTCTTCTCCTCTGTTGAAATCACTCAATCGGCTATTCAGCTAGCCAATTAACCAACCAGTCAGTTAAGTAGGCTTATAGATGCTAAGGTCAGAAGGGACCAATATGATAATCTAGAGTCTGACCTGTTACACAATGCAAGTAGGTAAATTAAAAAAACAAAAAAACCTCTTGCAAGAAAAATACAAAACTGAGACTAGCAAAATAAATGACTCTTTCCTCATCATCACATTCAAATAAGAAAAAAGTTGGATAATCACACTAGTAGAGACAATTTAACTAAAACAGTTTGGCTAAAATCAAACAACATTCAAAATGTAGAATGAAAATAAATTATTTTTCCCTCTTGACTTTCCCTTTCTATAATTAACACTGCCTGAGCTTCCCTGTTGTGGGGTTAAGGTTATCGCTAACCTGCTGCAAAATGCTTCAGAGTTAGGTAAAACAGCCTGCTTTCTGCTTTTGGGCTCAGCCTCTCTCAACCCACCCCCATTGCACATAGCCTTTTGCAAAGCCCTCAGGAGTCCAGCAACAGGGAACTTACTGAGCATATCCAAAACCAGCACACTCAATTCCAGAAACCTGAGTGTAGAAAGCTAATTGTGCATCTGCCTAGTAGGAATGACCCAGACACAATGCATTCCTGCCCACCCCCAGTAGACCTCTTAAAGAGATCTCTGCCTATTAGGCACATGGGTTATATAAGGACATTGGGATCAACCAAACTCTAGTCAGACCTCATGCAGTGAAACTACATCAACTATTGAAAGAGTGCAACTGAGTGAAGGTTCTTCATATGAAATCATTTGCACTGCCTGCAGTGCAGATTTCTACACAGACACAAGAAGGCGCAAGAGTGTTGGTCCTGGGATTATTGGAGGATATACCATTTGTCATATTACTTGAAAATGATACTGGAACTTTTAAGGCAATCCAAGCCTCCTTGCTGGGAAAGCAAGCAGATTGCAGGAAGTACTGACAGCTGGCTCAAAGAATACAGCTTTTGATCTCAATGAACATGCAAAAGTAGTCGCTTGAGGGGAGAAGGAGGGACCTCATTTTCCCCCTAGCTGCAACACAATAGCTGTTAAGCTCAGGACATCTTCCCAGTTCTATATGCAGACACATGAAACTGAATGAGGCAGTGGAAGTACCTCTTATCCATGCCCACCCAGGGGCTGAGTCACACTGACTCAAGGATAAAGTTCCTGAAGCCAGGCTGCACATCCAGGATCACCACTTTGCTGCCTCCTTTACTGGGGAAACTGGGGCAGAGCTAAGTGGTGCTGTGGCTAAACCAGCTGAGCATGAAGACACTGAACCACAGCAGGGAGGTGGTGTGAAACAACTTCTATCTGGAAGTATAGGAGCTGAAGCAGAGAAGTAATACATCCAAGCACACGGGCCCTGTCCATAACAAATGAAAAGCAGCTGAGAGGCCACTGCTTGTAACAGAGGTGCCTCTTCAGAGAGAGATTATGGATATTGTAGGACACTTTTAAGATGAGATCCTGAACCACAGCCCACCTGCAGAGGACAAGAGAAGACTCAACAGTTCTGTGACTAAGGATACAGGGATGCTCTGCTGCCCAGAGCATATGATTTCCTTGCTATGTACAGCCCTAGGGTAGAGAGTAAAACATGGGAAGGGCCCGGGATACCTCCTGCACCAGACCCCAAGCATTACTAATTCTAATGAGTTTACTATCAAAGTAAACACATTTCAAATGCAGTCAAGAGTAACAGACAGTTGTCAGTGTAAAAATAATAAATAACAATTAACTACGTTTTGATAATATTTGTAGTGAGGTCACTTGTTTCTTTGACTATTGTTGCTTTGCTCTCCCCTTTTGGTTATGTCCGTGCATCCTGCTATCTCTTGAAACAGCCTTTTTGCCAGCACCTTACTTGTTGCTACATTAAAAATCAATTGTTCCATCTTTTAAAGCTTTTTTTTGGTTTGATGCCTTACTTTTACACCCTGAATCTTGCAAGAGGTGTTTGCACTGTACTGCTTCATGAAATCTAGTTTTTATTTTTTAAATAGTGCCAAAAGTTAAAATGGTGTTCCAGTTGAACTTGAACCATTTTGTATTTAAAACTGTTATTGTTTCTTTAAGAAACAATTTTATATTGATGCTTTTAATCTCTGTTTTAAACCATAACTGAATCCTCTGGATTACTGCAGTGTAGGCTGCTAATCCTTGTGTCCCCCTCTTTCTCCTACTCAGTTTTTTCTACTCTTATTATTTTTTATATTGTAGTGCCTGAAGTGCAAATCAGGATTGGGGCCTAAAATGTGTTAGAAACTGTACATACAAAAGTAGTGGGTTTACAGATTATTCCTGTATTGTTTTATACAATTTCTTCATGTCTGAAATGGCTGTATAAACTCCCAGTTTTTGGATACAACATCTGGGCTGCTGTACAAAGTTTGAGAGAAGTTAAACAAGAACTGGGCCCAGTGCCCTGAGAAACCAACTCAAAGAAAACTGGGTAAAGAAACTATTCTAATAGGAAGAGCTTGTAGTGTGTGGTGGGGGGAGGGGGAGAGGTAAAAATGGCCAAAGATATACTGGCCCTAGTAAAAAGAGTTTGTACTGAGCATACATGATAGCTGCACAGCAGACAGCAGGAAGAGATTACAGCAGACATCTGCAGGAAGGGAGGTCCATGGATTGTGTCCCTGAACTTCAAGACTCTGTCCTCAGCCTGATATAACTTTGGAGCACAGAACTAGAACAACACAGATGACCTTCTAGTGTATCCACAGCCTATATAACTCCCTACACCCCTGCTAGCTCTTCCAGCCATCAGTGCAACAGCAGCCTTGGACTCCAGATGAGGGAGCTGGTTGTGGTCCCCACTTCTCCTAACTAAGCAGTTAGTGAGACAAATCCTAGCTGCCCCATCCTCCATGTAGTATTGCCAACCCTAAACATTTAAAAATCATTAATTGGACCCAAATCACATGACTGGTAGAAAAATGTTGAGAAATAAAAATAATTGATATGAAATTCTTTTTACTTGCCTTGATATTTAGAACACATAGACTTGGATCACATTTTCCATCTTTTCCCACCAACTTGAGACCTTAACATTAAAACAATGAAAGCTGAGATTGCCATGAAATATCATGATTCCAGGAGTTCGGGTATTAAGAAAAATACCAAATATAGTGAAATTCATGATAAAGTCATGAGAATGGAAACTCTAAATTTCAGTGGTTCCCAACCTTTTTAGCTCAAGGGCCACAGATATAATTGTTAGAACCCTCAAGGGCCACCAGTCTCTCCCAGCAGCTCTCCCCTATCCTCCCACTGGAGCTAGATAGAAGTAGTTTAACGAGGAGGCTGCTCCCTCCTTACTGATCTCCCATCTCCTGGCTGCCACAGGAAACGTGCATGCATCCTGTAGTCCTGCGCATTCCACCTGGGTCCCTAGGCAATGGTTCCCTTCTGCAGCCAGGGGAAC
>ML685849.1:9223250-9298719 GCA_007922175.1 Pelusios castaneus | reverse complement strand
CCTGCACCAGTCTTTTAGCCATGTGGCAATGTGCTCCACCTGGGTCCTTAACCAGCTACTCCCTTCTGCAGCCAGTGGGGGAGCAGGGCCCAGGGCCAACTGGCCTGGGGGGGTCCCCAACCTACCCCACAGTGGAGGGGGGAACGGTGGTCCTGCTCCACCCCCGGCAATTAAGGCTAACCCCATGGGAGGGTGAGGGATAGTTAGGGGTAGTGGGCCGGGGTTCACAGGGGGGACACAGAGGGGGACAGGGGCATTGCTGCCCCCCAGAAAACATTCGGGGCACACAACCCCCCTCAGGCGTTCCTTGCCCCCCTGCTCCCGCATTCCCCCTCCATCCCCAACCCCTAGCAACCACAAGCCCTAAGCTGGGCTGGGGCGTGCTGGGCCGCCGGCAGGAGCTGTCCCACCCGAGGCTCCTGCTGGGAGCTAGCCCTGGCCGGGAGCCTGCCAAGGCCACCGCCGCCAGGGACCCAGCCACAGGCCGGGGATCTAAGGCTGCTGCCGGGGCTCAGCCACTGCCAGGAGCTGGCCCCGGCCGAGGCACCAGTGGCGCTGAGGCACCAGCGGCAGTCGCAGCCGGGGACCCTGTGTGGGGCAGCAGGCCAGCCTGGCCTGCCCCACAAACCTGCCCCGCCCCTGGGGGGGGGGGCGGCAGCTCTTCCCTGGGGGCAGGCCGGCCCAGCAGGGGAGCAGGGCAAAGTGCTGCCGTGGAAGGGTTGCGGCATGGGCCCTGTACTGTTCTTCTGGGAGTGGGACAGTGTGGGGCCCACTTAACCACGGGGCCCGGGGCGATTGCCCCGTTCACCCCCCAGGGATGCCCCTGGTGGGAGGGGAGCAGTGGGCCCTTTTGAAAGCCCCCTGTGGGCCACAGGTTGGGAATCACAGCTATATTCCATAAAGCAAGTCCGGGACAGCAGTGTGCTCCAGCTATATATGAAAGGCCTCACGTTCTTTTGAAGACCCTCCAGTTTGCCATTCAACCTATGAGAACAAGTGCCTGGGGAAAGAAACAGACCCATCTTCCTTTCCTTTCTTCTTCCCACAAAAAATGAGTCAGCTGAGGAAGAAGATATTTGAAAGTTTTAGGCACCTAATTCTTGTGCCTTAATAACACTAAAAATCATGTCGCAAGTCCTTCCACCGTCCCCCCACAAATACTTGTAAAACCCCAGTCCTTTCAAAGTCCCTTCAGGCAGTTTGATATCAGCTGGGATAGCAGCAGAGGCACCTCAGTAAGCACCAAATAAACTGGCATTCAACTCTCTTTGTTTTGGATTTTGATGATATTTTATTCTTCCCTCACTGGTTTTCACATTAAGTCAGATCCCTTTCCGCTCCACTACTGCCTGGTCTCATAACCTCCTGCTTCCATTCACATCTCCCCATTAACTTTTCTTCCTCTAATTCTCTCCATTTCTTCCTCCCTCCCAACTTCGTTCTTCTCCCCTGGACCCTTCCTCTTCTCACAATTTCCTCTCCTCAGTATGCACAAAAGTTCCAGTGATCAGAAACCAAAACATATATTATAAAATGGAACAGGATGTGTGCATCAGTAACCAATGCAATCATACAACAGAGTCCTGTGGCACTTTTAAAGACTAACAGATTTATTTATCGCATGAGCTTTCGTGGGAGAAAAATCCCACTTCGTCAGACGCTTTGAAGATGGGAAACTTACAGAATGGGAGGAAATTAAATGCAGGGGAGTGTATGACATAGGATCAGGTCAGGCTGTAACAGCAAATCAAAATAGGTGTTAGGATTCAAACACTGGGGAACAGCACATAGAGGAGGGGGAGGTCAAATCACCTGTTGTAATGAGAGAAAAATCCATAGTCCCTGTTTAACCCCAAGACAACTGAGTCAAATTTGCATATAAATTTGAGTTCTGCAGTTTCTCTTTGAAGCTGTGATTTGTTATTCATCTGTTTCAACACAGCTATTAACAAGTCGTCAAGGGAGTGAGCAGGGAGATTGAAGTGTTCCCCTATTGGTTTTGTAGTGTTGCAATTTCTGATGTCAGATTTGTGTCCATTTATTCTTTGGTGCAGAGACTGTCCTGTTTGTCCAATATATAAGGCAGAGGGGCATTTCCGGCACACGATGGCATAAATCACATTGGTGGATGAGCAGGTGAACGAGCCCTTGATGGAGTAGGTGGCTTGATTAGGTCCTGTGATGGTGTCTTCAGTGTAGATATGAGGGTAGAGTTGGCACTGTGGTTTGTTCCAGGGATATGTTTTATGTTTTAATTTTGATACTGCTTTCCCCTCACCCTGTCCCAAATTATTTCTTATTTCTCATCATGTTACATCTGTGTTTGAATTATAACCTCCTCAGGACAGGGTGTGTTTAAATGCTTTACAAAGCACCATGTGCTTGTATGGTGCTGTATAAATGAAAAGTAATCACAGTTGCAGTGGTACTCTCCCACATGTATATGTGTTACAATTAGAAAGACCTCACCTTCCTCTATGTGCTGTTCCCCTGTGTTTGAATCCTAACACCTATTTTGATTTGCTGTTACAGCCTGACCTGATCCTGTGTCATACACTCCCCTGCATTTAATTTCCTCCCATTCTATGTTTCCCATCTTCAAAGCATCTGACAAAGTGGGATTTTCTCCCACGAAAGCTCATGTGATAAATAAATCTGTTAGTCTTTTAAAGTGCCACAGGACTCTGTTGTTTAGCTAGAAAGACATTTATTATAAACTTATTAGGGCTCTTTTTTTCCCTTTTAGTTCAACGTAACAGGGATAAGTAAACAGTAATGAAGGTAATTTGTATTGGTATTTCGCTGTTTAGACTAGCCTTTAAAATTATCTAATCTGATTGTTTAGAAAAAAAATTATAGGATTTTTCTTTTCCAAAGATGTCCAGATAACATGGTGATGAATAGAAAATCTATATAGTCTATTAGATGAGTTGTATTATTAGCAGCACATCAAAGTACTAATCAAGTCACATCCCTTTGTTTGGCTACTGTACAGAACAAGCCTGGCCAAGCTTGTGAGTTATTTAGCCAGTCATGTTGCTTTTTACAGAAAAGCCTTTTCTCCTCCACAGATTTCCTCTGTATAACCCCCCTCAGTTCCCTCTACTTTGAAGGAGACATCAACATCTAGGAAAAAAATCCTAGTCTTATTAAGTAACTATTATATTAGATACGGTGCGTTATTTTACTAAGGATAATCTGCATGGGAACTTAGAATGTGTTTTCATGATTAAGTCCCCAGGCATCAGTTTCAACACAAACCTGTTCTCACAGAACACATGCTCAGGTAATTCCACTGAAGTCAATGGAAGCAGTTTGTGCAAGAGCTCAGGTCATAGGTGCAGGTAACTTAGGACCCATTTCAAGAAAACACTTGAACCCATGCTTAACTAAACATGTGTGTAAGTCCCATTTACTTCAGTGAGACCTAAGGCCTGTTCTAAGCCCCATTGAAGTCAATACAAGATTTCGTTTGACTTCAGTAGGAGTTGGACCGGGTCTTTCATTTACGTAGATATTATTAGATCCTGTCACTTTATTAAAATATATTTTAAATAATTCCATTTTAGTAAAAATAATTTTCTTTTAAAAGATAGTTCTCTACTTTTTAAAATCTCAAATCATATTTTGGCCCCAGTGCTTTGGAATATGTCACATTCTAATTTTGGGCACTGATGTAGGAAAATAGCACCATTCACGAAAATACTTAAGTCAATGGGACTTAAGTAGGTGCTTAACTTTATTACATGTATTTAAATACTTTTCTGAAAGAGGGTGTAGGTGCTTTCCCTGATGTCAATGAGGGTAAAGGGCACTTAACATCTCACAGAATCAAGCTCTTGGTGAGAAATACTTTGATTTGCAACAAAAATCTTGTTTTGTGAAAGCAGTTTTCAAAAGTGTAAAAACTGGATCAGTTGAACAGAGGTTATCAGACTCATAGACTTTAAGGCCAGAAGGGACCGGTACGATCAACTAGTCTGACCTCCTGCTAAATGCAGGCCTCAAAACCTCACCTACCCATTCCAGCCTGACTGAAGTAGCAGGTAATAATCTGAATACTCCAAAATACTTTTCTAAAATGTTTGTTGTTATATTGTAGAACAAAATGTTAATTAATACTATTGCAAGAAATTGGCACTAGATCGGTTAAGAAGTTCATTAATCTGAGTGTTCAGAGAAAGGCCCATAGGTAGAACCTCCCAACCGCCCAGTCTATATTGTAATGATTTTTTTCAGAGTTACTATACAAGGCAATAATCTCACTCAAGATGAGACATTGTGGAGCCCTTAATATAGTTTATTGAGCATCCTATCACCTGGAACCTCATTTGTTCATAGATTGATCAATGATTATGGTCAGTGAATAGTATCATTCACTTAAATCTTCCTAATTTATGATGATACTGGTCCTAGATCAGACCTCTTCATCATTAATTTAGCTTTGTAATTGAGGAGAGTAATATAGCTACTGTTGTCAGATATGATACAGTATGCTGTATTTGCCGTAGGTATTGTCAATCTGTAGATCAATCACGTAATCGTTTTTATAACATCTTAACAAATGGAACTCCAAAAAAATGTAATTCACTTCAGCAAGTATTTCTTCCTTTATGTTATTGAAAGAAATGGTTTGGATGCCCACCACTAAGGCCAAAAATACTATGTATTATCCTAACACTGCTCCATTAAGTCAATGGGAAAACTCCAACAGTGGATATTTTTGGAAGTCAAGCCCTAAAGATTCACTATGCATTTCCAGCACTACTATTACCAGCAGTTTGCCATCTCTCCTTGCTGCTTCTTCTCAACATCATTTGAATTTAATTTAATGCTAAAACTAAGAAGATTATAGCTTGCCAAATTTGTGAAAGAGCAAGGTGTATTGAAAGATAGTCATACTGAGCTCTTCTGTTTTGCAGCATTTGAGATGTACCATCTGTAAAGTAGCACTGGCACCACTAGAGAGAGCTCTGGTAACAAAACATTGCTCCCCCATGAACATCAAGCTAATTGGTCTTTCATTTTCCTTAAGTATTAGAGTGACATTACCACTTAGCTAAAACAAGACCACAGTTTATGTATTTACTTTGGGCCAGGTCCTCAGCTGGTGTAAATCAGCCTAGAAGGTAGAACAAAGACAAATTAGTGGGTTGAACTTAAAGTACAAATTATGTCATACAAACCTGATTTTTTTTCCAACTGGGTGTGTAATTCTCTCTCAAAGAAATCACAGTAATATATCTGGATTTTAGCAAAATATTCAACACACTGCCTAATAAAATCTCACAAAATGAATTCTAATTAGTTTGGATATGAGCCTTGACATATGGACTGAAAATTGGTTGATGGATCACTCATGCAGAATAATGGTAAACAGCTATGGATTGAGTTAGACGAATTGTCTATTGGGATGCCACAAGAATCAGTGCTAAGTCTGGTATTATTTAAAATCTACATGAATGATCTCACATAGCTGCTCAAAAGCATGAAACTTACAGATGATACTAACATTTTTCCAGCACCAGTAAGAACAGAGAAATAATACAAAGGGACCTAGAAAAATTAGAAACATGCACAGAAAATAAAATGAGATTCAACATGTAAATCTGCAAATTCCTCTGGGGAAAATTAATCCAAACCAGATACTCAGCAAGAAGGAGAAATTTGGAAAGAAACAATACTGAAATACAGCTGGGGTGATGGGGGCCAGTAAATAAAATAATGCATGAGTAAAAAAAGAAAAAGAAAAGGTTCCATGTGATGAGGTGCTGCTATCACAGGTGGTACTTCTTCATGTAACTGGGGAAAGTGCACTTGGACTAGTCTGTTCATTTCCAGATACCTTGATATCAGAAAATGGAAGGTTAACATCACATGAGTAGCTTCCTTTAAATGGATGGGATTACTCATGTGCATTGGGTCCAAGTAACTCTAAGGTGGCTGGTGCAAACCCCATTGTTTTGAATATTTACCAAGAGCAGATAAAGCGCTAAATATATCTCTCATCGATATGAGGAAAGCCTAGAACTCTGATCTGATCAGAAGAAAGCCTAGAAGTCCATTGATGCTAATGGAAGCACTCCCGTTGACTTCAGTGAGCACTGGATCTGCTCCATTGTGACCAAACAAGTTTTTCCAAGATCCCCCCCAAAATGAATGGAAAACAAATGCTAATAGGCCTTATGCTCTAGTGAGTCATGTTCTTAAAGGCCCAGATCTTGGGCTGTTTTTGCTATACAGGAGGGTATTTCATTCTGATTAATGGATGCAGATGTTATCAAGCTAAAAATGAAAATTCAAAACAAAGGGGGAAAAAGCCATGCACATTTCAAACTGTCCCTTTAAGAAACAATCCTAACCTATTGTGGGCTAATTAAGGCTACTATTTGTTTGACATAGCAAACCAGTAAACACAGCATAGGTGACAATGAAAAACTCAAATACTGGTCCTCACGACTTTCTTGATTGTTAAAGAATCATAGCAGCAAACTCCTTTAATTATTTTCATAAACGTTCATTTAGCCAATATTTTCAAATTTTTGTAAGAGTAGAGGGAAAGTAAATATTGGAGTTCTTGATTTTCATTTGAGTTTTATACAACTCTACTCTGGAGGAGTAAAAGACTTCACTTCGATCAGGTTAACAACCTATTCCTTATTCCATGATGTCCTTTCTCCCAGACAAATATCAACATACTGTAAAATGAATCCAGATTCAGACTAGCTGCATTTCATCTATCTGTTTGAATCCTAGAGACTGGTGTATCATACCCTCAGACATGTATAGGCAATTATCATCCTCTAAATAAAATCCTTGTTGTGCCACTGTTTGCCCATCCTCTCTTCAGGCAACACTGAAAAATCAAAACACCTAGTATAAAACTGCTATTATAGCAGCCACCTTAAGCATGACAGAGAAATTGACTTCCAAACTTATTAAAAGTGGTTTAGTATGAGTTATCCAGTGTAAGATATAATCACGACTCAAACATCTCTTTTGGCACTAGGCTCCTGACTGTAAAGCATATTAAATTTCAATATAGTTTCAGGTTGCTAAAAAAACCTACCTATTTTCTGAATGGGAAACATTCAAGTTAAGTCTTAAACCTGTTATGAATTTAATTTTTAAATTTGAAGGTTTTCAAACTCTTGAAGTTTCCAAACTCAAACATGGGTGGACAGGGGTTATGTGAAGTTATGTACTTTCATGTTTTTGGCAAACATTACTCATGAACTTTGCAAATTTCTCCTCTTTTAATGCCTCCATTCATGTACCTTTTCAGACACTAGCCAAACTAATAGTTACTATCAACTTGGGGAAAATGTGTTTTTTTCTTTAGATATTTTCCCCCACTCATACTGTTTCATGGTTTCCTATAAGATGACCACCTTATTTTCAAAATAGCTAGCTCTGACCAATTTAATGGCTGGCTATTTAACACAGAGAACTCCCTGACGGGAGAGCCTTCAGCAATGGAATCCATTACCACTAGAGTTTTGGCTGAGTTTAAATCATGACATTGCCATTTTTCAGCCTCCTCCATGAAGGCTATACAAGCCAGACTACTGTGGATCTTCTTTGCCTTCCCCCAGTGCTAGGAATGATGGGTGTACTAGTGGAGGAAGTCATGGTAAGAATATTGTCATTGCTTCTAACTGAAAAAGTCCCCCTGAGTTTATTCTAAATAAATAAATACATTCCAATAAAAAAGCATGTGATGATTTTGTTAAATCAAACACAAAAACGTATATTAGGTGATTCACTCAATAATCCTATTTATAATAAATAAATAAATAAATAAATAAATAAATAAATAAATAAAAGCTTATATGGTCCAAAATGAAAGGCTTGCAGTTCTGTAAACAAAACCATATTTCAGTCTCCTTTTCCTGTTCTGGCCTAAACATTTATATTTGAGATCAGTCATGTTGACTAAGTCATGGAAAGTGATAGAAATTATGGTTTCTCTCAACCATTTTTTATCTTAACTGTGTGTGATTCCAGTTCGTGGTTCTTAAGATCAAAGCAGATTTCCAGTGAAACTTGAAGAGCAGTGTCAACTGCCTGTGATCTGTCAAAATTGTCTTCAATTGTTTTTGTAAATTTAATGTTTCTTTGTAGAGTGCCTACTTATTTAAAAAGCTTACTTTGTTTTGATCAAGGTCCTCTTTGTGATCAGTGTAAATTTCAATGTTATGCTCTCCGGAGGGAAATGTAGGGACATGGGACCAAATTTTCCATTGGTGTAAATGGGTGAAACTCTATATCAAACCAGCAGAGACGACACCTCGATATATTTCACAGTGTCCTTGAGAAACTGGGCATCCTTTTTTTCAGTCAACCAGCTAGATGAAGTTCATGGGTGTTAAGAAAGAAATTTTGAAATTTCCTGTTGTACTTTAGGATTATTAAGACTGATTTTTATAATGTGTCCAGAGCACCCATATGTCATAAATTTAAGATGATTGCACCTAAGTCCATTCGCCCATCTTTTTAGTTTTATTTTCATTTTCTGAGCATTTTCTTGTCATACTTCATTCTGCATTCTTCGGTGGCATCTTCAGCAACTTCTCCACATTGGTCTGATTCTCTATTGCATTACTTCAGCATAAAATTGGTGTAACACACTCAGTGGAGTCACATTGATACAAAACAAGTATAACATAGTGAAGGCTCTCACTTTCTATTTTGGCATGAGTAATTAGTTTTGTTAAACTAATAACAAAAGGGAATGGTAAAAAGAGAGAAGATATAGGCACTCAGCACAAAATTAAGGTCTTGAAAAGCACATTAATTTAGGAACCAAAGGACTAGAAGAGAAGAAATTCTTTAATTGCCCATACACCAGTGTTAGAGTCTGAATAAATAAGATTCATCGCTCATTTACTATGCTATAGTGGGGCCAGATTGCATTGAAATTGCACACTAGCATGTTTGCCATATGGAGGATGCCACTTGGTTCTCAAAATGGTGTACTTCCCATAGCTTGACCTCACATGCACCATGTGTTCAAGGTCACTCTACATGGAGGATGCCCTTTTGTAAAATGGTTATAATGTCTTTGGTAAGGATCAAGTGACTGTCCATTCTGTCAAAAAGTCATTATCTGTTTCTGAGTCAATGATAACTCAGAAGAAATGTGCTTGAATATTTTTTGTGGGGCAAGAGTACCTGTCCCCCATTTGGGGCAAGTAGAGGTTTATATAGCCCCATGACTAAGTGTCCCGACCCCCTTAGCCTCAGAGGGTATAGTTTAATGGCCAAAGCCAATGTGTCCGTTCTTTCTCTCTCTCTCTCTCAGGATTGTATGGCCTAATGGCCAGTGTCATTATGGTGGCCATGCTGTGCAGGGCAATAAGAGCTAGTAGCCAGAGTCTCTAGGGGGCACTGGCTCACTGGGCAGCATAGCCCAGTAGTTGGAGTCAGTAGGAGGTGCTAATTCACAAGGCAATATGGCCCACTAGCCAGAGTCACTAAGGCAGCACTTCCTGTCAGGGTGGTGTGGCCTATTGGCATATTGGGGGGGTAGAGCTTAGAGATGTGCAGCACCTCGGGTATAGGGGCTTGGGCCCTCCCTACTCCTCTGAGTCGCAGCCCAGGACCCTGACAGTGGTGGATCCTCCCAAAACACCCCAACCAATTCCCCAATTCTCATCCCATAGCACCGTTGAAGTCCCCAGGACTACTCCCTGCCCTGTCTCCCATTGTGATGATCCAGGATTCTCCAGGCCCTCTGGGGTCCTTAGCCAATGCTGTTCCTGCTGGCTTGGTTCCATCTCTGGGGTCTGGAGGATTCCAAGCTATGGGCAGAGTTTGCAGCAGCTGCCAGAAGAGAGCTGGTGGTCTGCCTCTTTGCTTTTCAGCAGCCATGCCCGACTGAGCTGCTTGGTTCCTACTTATACCAAGTCTCCAGCTTGAGCATGCTCAGCAGGGTTGAGGGAGCATGGCTTCCTCAGCCACAGGTAGAATAACCCTTAGAGAACCAGTATGGGGCAAGCATGGGCCGTCACACATCTTCCCGCTCAAGACAATGTCCAATGTTTACTCCAGTCATTAGACTTCCCCTTCATTTACTCCTAAGGAGAAGTCCATGCTCATCTGGGCTGTACTTGGTTGATGAGTCACTTGTAAGTCATACGGTTACAGAGAGAGATACCACCTTGTCACACGAGTGTTGGTCTTTTTCATGCTATGTAGCCGTCTGAGGGGTGTGTGATCAGTGACCAACTGGATGCGGTTCCCCAACATGTAATATCTCAGGGTGTCAACAGCTAATTTTACCATGAAAGCCTCCTTTTCTATAGTTGAGTGCTTCTATTTGCAGAGGAAGAACTTTCTTTTTCAGTAGACCAAATGCTTGTCTCCATTGACTTCCTGAGACAGTGGCGTAATGAGGAAGGGCATCGGGGGTGTGGTCCCCAGGCGAAAGGTTGCAGGGAGGCGACAGGCTGGCCCTTCACAAGGTCCAGAAGAGATACAGCAGGAGGCTCTGAAAGGCACAGAGTCTCCTGCCCCTCCTGTGTTGTGAAGGGCCAGCCTGGTGCCCCCTCACCCAAAGCGGGGGATGGGGTGGGAGGAAAGACTCATTGCTCCCCATCAGAGCCAAGGGGGCCAGTAAGTGCTAGAGATGGGGAGGGAAGGCCCTGGCCAGGCTGGGCTGGCCCTTCACGGAGAAGCAGAACCAGTTGGGTGCTGCCTCCTGGAAGTGCTGGAAGGGTTCCATTTCTGTGTGTACTCTGCTGCCCAGCAAACATAGAAATGAAGCCTTCCAGCAAAGGCCCAAGAGGCAGCACCCAGCTGCAGCACAGCACTCAAGCCTTGTGCAGGAAAGGAAGCTAACATGGGTCTGATGATAATATACTCCTGGGCAGCTGGACTAGTGGCTGGCTGCTGGAGCAAGAGCCTTTCCCCTGCAAGTGCTTGGTTCTTTCTTCCTGGGAGACAGCTCTGCTTCCTGAAGCAGAGTAGTTGAAAAGGCAATGCAAGGGGAGTCGGGGGAGGAGGGATTCCCACAGCAGCAATGTGGTAAATAAGAGGGTGAGGGGAGTCCTGTGTCTGGGCAAAGGTGTGGGCTAATGGCTAGCCTGGATTCCTTGTAATAGGCTGCCTAGAGTGTGTGGGGGGAGGGGTGTGCCCCCCAGCCCTCCTGCTGAGGCTGCACTGAGGCTGAAAGCTGCCTCCAGCCCTGAAGGAGTCGATGGCGGCTGGGGGGGGGGGGAGGGCAAGGATGGAGGCTGTGATCCCCTTCTCCAGCCCCTTACTAGAGCTGGGAACATATCTAGGGCTTCCAATTTCCCTAACTTACCTGGCTGGACAATTCCCAACACAGCTTCAGATGGGAGATTTCCTATTGCCTTAGCATTGCACTGTAAGTGAGGTTGGGGAGGGAGCCGGAGATTCCTGGGGCTTGGGGAGTGCTGGATAAGGGGTGGTTGGAATGTGCTGGGGTTGAGCTGCTGCCCCGAAATCGCCTCTTGCAGCTGCAGAGGCTGAGGAGGTGAGGCTCAAAAACCCTAGCTCAGCTGTTTTGCTACTTCTTGTGGCATGGCATGCAGTGGGAATGGCCACTGCTGCCTTGCAGGGAAGAGAAATAACAGAGAGCAGCAACTCCATATTTCCAAGTCCCCTCCCTGCCCTATTACGCTGGACCCCTCCTGCCCCACACAAGGGCCCTGCAAGGCATGGGGCGTTGTGGTGTGTGTGTGTGGAGGGGGGGCACAAATGTGAGCTTGCCCCTGGACACCAGAAACCCTTGCTATGCCACTGACTTGAGACAACACTGTCCCTAGTCCATGTTTGACATATCTGTCTACAGGATGAAGGGTTTTGCGAAGTTGCAGTGGAATAGGAGAAGTTCTTTGGTCAATCATTGCCTCACGTCATGAAAGGCCTTCTCGCACTCCTGTGACCATTGGACCCTCTGAGGTTAAAAAGTCTGACAAAAAGCAACAATAATACCCTGCCAAACTTAGAAGTTGGTGTACCTGTTTCTTTGTCCTGCCTGTTAGGTATTCTCTCAGGGCTTGTACCTTGTCCACCAAGGGTCTTTGTGTCCCTTGCTCCACCATATTTCCCAGGTAAGTCACTGTGTGGCTCACAATGATATCTGGCTGGGTTGTCCGTAAGTCCAGCTTTTCCCAGGGCTTGCAACATGGCAGTGAGATGGTAGAGATGTTCCTCCTAGGGTGAGGCTGGATATCATGATACGTAGGCTGTGGCATATTTGGGTGGAGAGGGGTTTGCAATGCCTAGTCTATGAGCCTCTGCAAGGTCACTGTGGCTCCCACGGAGGTATTGCCTGTAGCTTCTTATGGACTGTATCCCACATCATCTACAGGAGTGGCTGATGGTGATCATGGAACTTCTGGCCAAGAGCAGTGGCAACATGGTGGCTATTAGCTGAGTCTGTTGCAGGTGGGTTGACAGTGTGTTGAGGAAGGCCTTCACTAGTTGTAGTAGTGCCTCTCTTTGCCTTTGGTCTAATTTGGCTCTGATTATGACAGGTGTGGGTTCAACGGGCTCACCGGCCAGCAAGCCAAGCTCAGGTTCTGGGGTGCAAGGAGCAATCATTAGGCCCTCCTGAGCCTTCCATGCCTTTAGGCAGTTCACATGGTAAGCCTGGACTTCCTTTCACCTCCCTGGTAAACAAACTTCATAGTCTACCCATAACCACCTATCTGACCACCTCAAATGGCTCAATTCATTTGACGAGCAGTTTCAATTCTGTGGAGGGCAGCAGGAGCAGGACACTATCCGCTGGTTCAAAAATATGTAGCCTCACCCTTTGGTTGTAATATGAGGCTTGGTTCTTTTGGGCCCAGAGTAGGTTGTGCTGGGTGAACATCCTGAGCTTTTGGAGTTGTTTTTGGACTTGAAGTATATACTGAAGTGACCCGATGTTCTGGGATTCTTGCTTCTTCCAAAACTTCTTCAGGAGGTCGAGGATGCCCCAGGGATATTTGCTTGTACAGTTGTACAAAAGGCAAGAAGCTGGGTCAGACCTGGGAAACCTCCCGTACTGTGAATAACAAAGCTCATAGCAGTTTGTCCCATTGGCTCAGGTCATCCTCCACAAACTTCCATACCATGGCTTTCATCATCCCATTGAACCTCTCCTCAAAGTCATCCCCCTGTGTATGATGCACAGAGATTTTTTCAGTGCCTAGATTTCCATCAATTAACACAGCTCTGCCATTACCTTCAATGAGACATTTATCTCTTGGTCTAAGAGGATTTCCCTGGGTGTACCCACCCAGGAGAAGATTTTTAAGAGTTTTGCTGCTAAGATGGGGGCCTTTGTGTTCTGCAGTGCTATTGCTTTGTAGTACCAGGTTGCGTAGTCCACCACCAGTATGTACTGACATCCAGATCCTCTTCTTTCCAGGAGTCCTATCAGATATAAGCCAATCCTTTCAAATGGTACCTCAAACACAAGAAAGGTAATTAGAGGTGCCTTTGGTATTCCTTTCAGGCTACTACATTGTATTACAGTCAGCCTGAACAAAAGTTCCATACCTTTTAGAGTCATAGACCCTAAGGTCAGAAGGGACCAATATGTTCATCTAGTCTGACCTCCCGCACGATGCAGGCCACAAAACCTCACCCACCCACTCCTGTAATGAACCTCTAACCTATGACTGAGTTATTAAAGTCCTCAAAGCCTGATTTAAAGACATTATAATACAAAGAATCAACCAGCAAGTGAGCCATGCCCAATGCTACAGAGGAAGGCAAAAAAAAAAAAAAAAAAAAAACAGCACCAAAGCCAATCTGCCCTGGGGGAAAATTCCTTCCGGACCCCAAATATGTTGATCAGTGTTCGGTTAGACAAAACCCTGGCTGGGATGATTTAGTGGGAGTGGTCCTGCTTTTAGCAGGGGGTTCGACTAGTCCGAACCTTAAATATCTCCAAAGATATTAAGGAAGCTTAATTCGAACTAACTTAAGCCTTGGTTACACTAGGCTTTCATTAGTTTGAATTAAGGGCTTCCTTAATTCGAACTAATAAATTTGCTTATACTTTTTGAACTAAGGGTTAATTCGAGCTAGTTAGTTCGAATTAACCAAATGTGGCTATGTTAGTTCAAACTAATGCTTAGTTCGAACTAACTGGCTCATTGAGCTCAATGAAATTGACTGTGTTCAATAAACATTTCTGTTCTGTATCTGGGAAAATACCAGATAATGTATTCATATAATACAATAATATTCTTTCCATTCCAATGGTATCCCAGCTACTAAAATAGCCATTTGAAATGTGGCAGGTCCAGAAAACTTGCTTTCAATATTTTTTAAAAAGCTTGCTTATGAACTTGCTAGATTGTTAATATCAATTTTCAATAACCATTGGAATACTGGGGAACTTCCAGAAGACTGAAAGAAAGCTAATATTGTGCCAATATTTTTTAAAAGGTGAATTGGATGATCCAGGTAATTATTGGACTGTCAGTCTGACATTGATCTCGGGCAAGATAATGGAGCAGTTGATATGGGACTCAATTAATAAAGAATTTTAAAAGGGTAAATGTAGTTAATACCAATCAACATGGGTTTATGGAAAATAGAACCTGTCAGACTAACTAGATATCTTCTTTGTTTTGCGTGATTACAAATTTGGTTGATAAAGATAGCAGTACTGATGTAATATATTTAGACTTCTGCAAGACATTTTACTTGGTATTGCATGACATTTTTATAAAGCAGTAGACAGATATAAAAGTGTCATGGCACACATTAAATGGATTAAAAAGCTGGTCTCAAAATGTAATTGTGAATGAGGAATCATCACCAAATGGGTGTGTTTTTAGTTGAGTCCTACAGGGTTCAGTTCTTGGCTGTACACTATTGAACATTTTTATTAATGACCTGTGAAAAATAATAAAATCATCACTGGTAAAGTTTACAGATCATACAAAAATGGGGGAGGTGATAAATAATGAAGAGGACAGGACACTTATACAGAGTGATCTGGACTGCTTGACAAGTGGGCACAAGCAAACAATGTGCATTTTATTATGGCTAAATGTATACCTCTAGGAACGAAGAATGCATCAGGTCATACTTACAAGATGGGGGGACTTCATCCTGGCAAGCAGTGATTCTTAAAAAGATTAAGAGCTTGTGGTGGATAATCAGCTGAAAATGAACTCATAATGTGGTGCTTTGGCCGAAAGAGCTAATGCAATCCTTGGTTGAATAAACTGGGGAATCTTGAGTAGGACTAGAGAGGTTATTTTATCTTTGTTTTTGGCAATGGTGCAGCCACTGCTGGAATACTGTGTCCAGTTCTGTCAATCACAATTCAAGAAGGATGCTGACAAATTGGAAAGCATTCAGAGATGAACCACAAGAATAATTAAAGGATTAGAAAACATACCTGATAGTGATATTCTCAAAGGCTATGTCTACCCTGGCAAGTTAGTTCGAATTAAGGAAGCTTAATTTGAACTAATTTAAGACTTGGCTACACTAGGCTTTCATTAGTTCAAATTAAGGGCTTCCTTAATTCGAACTAATAAATTTGCTTATACTTTTCTAACTAAGGGTTAATTCGAGCTAGTTAGTTCAAACTAACATGACTACATTTGGTTAATTCGAACTAAGTGCTTAGTTCGAACTAACCGGCTCATTGTGCTCAATGCAATTGACTAATTCGAACTAAGCAAGTGCCATGCCTGGCACATGCTTAGTTCAAACTAAAATTGGCTAGTTCGAATTAAGTTAATTCAAACTAACTAAAACTAGTTTGAATTAGTTAGTTCGAATTAACTAATTTGAACTAACTTTGGTAAGTGTAGACATAGCCAAGGAGATCAATTTTTTTAGCTTAACAAAGAGAAGAGTAAGGAATGACTTGATTACACTGGGAACAAATATATAACAAATATAATAATAAAATATATAACAATAGGCTTTTCAACCCAGTAGCGAAAGGTGTGGCATTTTCTGATGGATGGAAGTTGAAGCTAGGCAAATCGGGTCTGTCTATGCTTACAAGTTAGGTCAACTTAAGGAGGCTTGAGTCGACCTAAACTACTCTTCGTCCACACTGGGCTTTCCTTAAGTCGACTTAAGCATTTCCTTAAGTCAACTTAAGGAAAAGTTAAGTCGACTTAATAACACCTCATTTTAGGTTGACTTAACACTTAAGTCGACCTTATTAGGACAACTTAAGCCAGTGTGGACGGGGATTAGCACCTAAATCGACCTTATTAAATCAACTTAAAGTGTTGTCGACTTAAAAAGGTCGAAAAGCAGCTATGTCTACACTAGAAAAGTTGTCGACTTTTGTTAAGTCAACTTAAAGTCTACCTTATTAAGTCGACTCAACACTTACATTTTTCTACTGTAGACATAGCCATCCAGACTATAAACAATGCATAAATTTTTAATGGTGAGAATAATTAACAACTAGAATAATTTAATAAAGGTTGTGGTGGATTCTTCATCATTGACAATTTCTAAATAGAGATTGGATTTTTTTTTTGAAAGATCTGCTTTTAGAATTATTTTGGGGGAAGTTCTATGGCCTTTGTTATACACAAAGTTAGACTAAATGATCGCAATGTTCCTGCTGATATTGGAATCCATGAATCTCGTTACTTTTACAGAAATCAAAACATTAAGTATGAAAGGATAATTACTTGGATGGGTGTTTGTAGCCATTACCAGATCATTTCTCATTTTTGACTCACCATTTTGCATTTATATCAAAATTAATTATTTGTTCTTTCTTTAATTTCCTCTCTATTTCTTCAGGTACAACATTTGGTAATAGACACATGAACTTAAATCTGTCTAGATAAATATGTCCAGTATGAAGTGCATCAACTATTTCTTTAAGTTGCTCATTTAGTGCTATAATAAAGGTAATGTGGTTATCTTGAAACAGTTTCAGCTTTCTTATTAAATTCAAGTTTTTTGCCTTTCTGTTTGTTTTTTATTATCATAATCATGGTTCATCTTTGCTATTTAACTGGATGTCAAAGATAAATAAATGAAACTGCTTCTGTAAGGAACACATGTTGAAAATTGTGGAAGATCTGGGACAAAGATTTAAATAATCAGAAAGGCTAATGATCAAAAGTAGCATTAAATGTATTATTTGCAGGATCTTCAATCTCATCCATATTCTATTCTTCCCAAACAACAGTCATTTTCTCTAATGAAAAATGTGATGAAATTGATTTTTTTATATATTTTTTAAATTGACTATGCATCCTTTTTATTTTGTACCTAGACATTCAAGTACCAAAAACAAATTAGGGAACAACAACCTAAATGGGGCTAGTATAAAGTGGGTGCTTAACTGGCTGGAAAACTGTTCCAGAGAGTAGTTATCAGTGGTTCATAGTTAAGCTGGAGGGCATATCGAGTGAGGTCCCATAGGGATCAGTTCTGGGTCCTGTTCTGTTCAATATCTTCATCAATGATTAGATAATGGCATAGAGTGTACACTTGTAAAGTTTGCAGATGATACCAAGTTGGGCATAGGATTAAAATTCAAAATGATCTGGACACACTGGAGAAGGGTTCTGAAGTAAATAGGATGAACTGCAATAAGGAGAAATGCAGACTACTCCACATAGATGGAAACAATCAGTTGCACACATACAAAATGGGAAATGACTGCCTCAGAAGGAATACTGCAGAAAGGGATCTGGGGGTCAGAGTAGACCAAAGATAAATATTAGTCAACAGTGTAACACTATTGCAAAAACAAACAAACAAACCAAATCCCCAAACTGCATAAAACCCCATCATTCTTGAATGTATTAGCAGGAGTGTGGTAAGCAAGACACAAGTAGTTTTTCCATTCTATTCTGTGCTGATTGGGTCTCATTTGAAATATCATGTCTAGTTCTGGATGCCACATTTCAGGAAAGATGTGGACAAATTGTAGAAAGTCCAGAGAAAAGCAACAAAAATGATGAAAGATCTAGAAAATATGACCTATGAAGGAAGATTGAAAAAACTGGGTTTGTTCAGTCTGGAGAAGAGAACATGAGTGGGAACATGCTAAAAATTTTCAAGTACATAAAAAGTTGTTAGAAGGAAGAAGGAGAAAATGTGTTCTCTTATCCTCTGAGGTCAGGACAAAAAACATAGGGGTTAAATTACAGCAAGAGAGATTTAGGGTGGCAAATATTCCTAATTGTCAGAGTAGTTAAGCATTGGAATAAATTGCTTAGGAACGTTGTGGAATTTCTATAATAGATTTTTAAGAGCAGGTTAGACAAACACCTGTAAAGGATGGTGTAGATAAGTGTTTCTCAATCTGTGCCCCAGTCAGAACACAACTGCAGTCCATGTAACATCCTCAGGGCTATACATAACACATAGAGGGCTGCATATGTAGTCCACACTGGCAAATGGGTTGAGAATCAGTGGTCTAGCTAATATTTAGTCTTGCCATACGGGCAGGGGATTTATGGACTAAATGACCTCTCGAGGTCCCTTCCATTCCATTCTGAGATTCTGATTCTTTACAATGTTTACATTTTACTTAAAGACCTGTTTTAATTGATTCAATCCATCCAACCACTTCTCCCATAACACTTCCTTCAACTTTAGCTATCTTGAGTCTAATAAACTCATACACCAATGTCTGGTAGTTAATAAATGATAATCTCCCATTGCAGTGTTGAACAGCTGCTTTCACATTAATTATAGTTACAATGAGAAAAAAAAAACACTTATTCTGGGGCTGTAGGCCAAAGGGAAGAAGAAATGTCTTACTACTGATTAAAATTAGTTGAAATATTTGAAGGAGGTTAAGGATTACTTTGGATATTATTACCAAGACTGGAGTTCAGTATATTTATAAATGAGCCGAATAGCTATGTAGAAGAATGTCTTGATATCACAATACTATTTAGGTTAGCTAAGAATAGGAAGGATTGCAAGGATCTCCTGAAATACCTAATGAATCCGGTAAACTTAGCATGGGGAATGAAATTCATTGGAGGCAAGAGCAAGATAATATATATTGAAAGCAGCAATTTAGGGCCAGATCGTAGGAGGAGATGCAGAACACTTCCTGAGGGACACTGAGCATCTCTCATGATAGACCCATTTTTGCTCATGGCTTTTGGTTTTATTTTATTATTTTAATAAACGTAGATGGGTTCTGAAAATCATAACCCAGCAAGGAAAAGAGTGTATA
The DNA here is from genome assembly GCA_007922175.1 of Pelusios castaneus. Classification (NCBI taxonomy): domain Eukaryota; kingdom Metazoa; phylum Chordata; order Testudines; family Pelomedusidae; genus Pelusios; species Pelusios castaneus. The sequence continues at coordinate 9,279,551 of ML685849.1, read as the reverse complement.
GGTTTCATTGTTTCAACAATGATACTTATTTTCTTTGTTCCTCTCCCCGATTGATGTAGATCTGACACTTCAGCAATGGAATGACATTCCGAGACATAGGGAAAAATAAGCTGTTATAAGCTCAAACATTCCTACCCAGTTATGTGTTTGTCACACTACAGTCTCAGTGGAGTCAGTTGCCAAAATACCATGCACTAAAGGTATTTCCAATAGCAATATTATGAAAATGCTGTTTCTTGTGGCATGTGGAAAGAAAACAGAGGGGAGGCAGGCTGCCCTGCGAGCTGAAAACTGGAAATCAGAGCAAGGAACATGAAAACAAAATCAAGTGTAAGACATTTTTTTCCTATATGTGTAGCTTATTTTTGAAGTTCTTTCATGTGAACCTTCTGCAGCATAAAAATGTAAAAGGATACTAGGCCTTAATGAGAAATTATATTGGCCGTTCATGTAATCCAACTTTAATTTGAAGATGTTATTTGGGGAAGAGTCACATGAGATACATTTGTAGTTAGGTGTGTTTGGTGTCTGAAGTGATAATTCATTACTAATATCTGAACGGGTGAGGAGGGACAATACTCACAAGAGACTCCTGAACTTTAGATCTCATTTGTAAGGCAAGGCTTATTTAGGTATGTATATTACCTGTTACAGTAGTCCATTAGCCATTAAAGGCTATTGAGGTATGGATTAAGCAGCCAGCAGAGATTACAGAAAACCAGTGCAATATACTCCAGATGATATATATTGCTTTACAAGCAGGATCTCTAACTTTGCACCAGTCTGTTTCTGGATGAATTTAAGATATAACCCAACGTAGAGCACATTGCAATAAACTAATCTTGAAATGAGAAAGTCAGTGCCTAGATCCCAAAGAAATGTTTACAGCCTATACAAAAATGAAAAAAGCAATCCTGGCTATTGCTGCTAACTGATCGTATATTAGCAGCTGGGAATCTAACCTGAAACCAAGACAGCAAGCTCAAACAGCAAAAGGCGGACACATATAACTACCTCAATCAAAGTGGCAGTTATTAGCTCCATCATATCACCTAATGTCTTCTTCCAACAAACCAGCATCATCTCAAGCACCACTAAAGAGACTTTCTGCTCATGCCCCAATCATGCACCAGTCTTGATCAAACACTAGTTAAAAGCAATTTACTACTTTAGATGTTAGATGTAATAGATAAACAGAGATGGGTATCATTAGCATGCCAATGACATTGTAACTAATGTCTCTTTATTAATCTTTCTATAAACCCCATACACACATTAAATAAAGATTAGATGGAAACTTGCAGATCCCATTGAGAACTCAGTCAGGCAAGAGGAACAACTACCCACCATCATTTTGTGGGGAAAAGAAAGAAAAAGAACTGAACCACAACAACTTTATCTACCCTTTTGTAATCTGCAAATCATCAATACCTCATGACTGATGGTATGAAGGACAGCCAGTATATTTACCAATATTAGCATGAACACAAGGTTGAAAACCTGGCTCCATTGAAGTGAATGGGAGCTTTGCTATTCACTTCAATAAGATCAAGGTTTCACCCATGATCTTCGTGCACTGCAAAAGGATCATTCACCAACAACTAATGCATCTTTCTGGACTGTACCCAGGTTGACACTTAAAATTGCAAGATTCAGGAAGTTCTGAGGCAATTAAATATTGTAAGACTTGCCACAACCTTCTTTAGAACCTTACCTAAGAATGGAACATTACATAAAAGATAATAATTGGCCAGGATCAAGTAAGAGCTTTCATAAATTTTGGTCATCTAGATTCTTTTTCAGTGGAATCACAGAAATGTAGGGATAGAAGAGACTTCCAGTAGTCATCTAGTCCAATACTGCTTCTGAGGCAGAAACAAGGCCATCATGGATATGCTTGTCTAACTTGTTCTTATAAATCTCCAATTATAGGGATTCCATGACCTTCCTTGGTAACCTACTCCAGTACCTCAGTATACTTACTGCTAGGAAGCTTTTTTTTTTTCTAATAATGAACCTAAATCCTTTGTTGCAGATTAAACCCATTATTTTTTGTCCTACCTTCAGTGAACACAATGAAAAATTACAAAAACAACAAGAAGTCTTGTGGCACCTCAGAGACTAACAAAAATAATTGTAGGGGCCAGGGGGGTTGAGGAGTGGGTGAGATAAGCTTTCATGGGCTGGAACCCATTTTATTAGATGCATGAAGTAGAAACTAACAAACAGAAGTTTCCATTTCAAGCACCTGACTGAATGGGTTCCAGCCCATGAAAACTTACACCCCCATCCCAATCTATTTTTTTGGCCTCTAAGGCTAAGTCTACACTTGAAAAGTTAAGTCAGCTTTATGAAGTCAACTTAATAAAGTTGACCTTAAGTCGACTTAAAGTGGATCTTATTAAGTCAACTTAACAGAAGTGGACTTAACTTTTCAAGTGTAGACGTGGCCCCTTTTTGACCTTATTAAGCTGACTTAACGTTTTAAGTTGACTTAAAAGGTCCACCTAGGCACTACTCCGCATCTCCACTGGCTTAAATCGACATAATAAAGTCGACTTAAGCGCTAGTTTGAATTAAAACGAGGTGTTATTAATTCGAACTAACTTTTCCTTTATTCAACTTAAGGAGCAGCTTAAGTCAACTTAAGGAAAGCCCAGTGTAGACATGGAGTAAATTAAGTCAACTTAAGCCTCCTTAAATCGATTTAATTTGTAAGTGTAGATGCACCCTAAGGTGCCAGAGGACTCCTCATCATTTTTGCTGAAAACAGACTCACATGGCTACTCCTCTGAAAGAAAAATTGATAAAATTGATAACATCCCTTAAGATATTTAAAGACTATTATCAGCTCTCCTCCATAGTCTTCTTTTGTCAAAATTAAACATGCTGAGGTTTTTTTAACCTTTCCTCATAGATCAGGTTTTCAAAACCTTTTATCATTTTGTTGTTCTTTGGAATTTCTCTGAATCTGTTCACAACTTTCTTCAAGTGTGGCATCCAAAACTGAATAAAAGAGTCAAGCTGAGAGCCATCCTCCTGTGTCTTATACACAACATACTCTTGTTAATACGCCCCAGATTATTAGCTTTTTTTACAATTGCATCACAATGCTCGCTCACTCATTATAACCTCCAGATCCATTTCAGCAGTACTACTCTTTTGCCAGTTAGTCCCCATTTTGTATTTGTGCATTTGATTTGTCCTTCCTAAGTGAAGCACTTTGCACTTTTAAAATTGAATTTCATGATGTTGATTTCAGACCAATCCTCCAATTTACCATCTGACAAAGTGGGTTGCAGTCCACAAAAGCTTATGCCTGAAGAAATTTGGTAGTCTTTAAGGTGCCACAGGACTTTCGTTGTTTTTCCAGTTTATCAAGGTACTTTTGACTTTTGATCCTATCCTCCAAAGTGCTAGCATCTCCTCCCAGCTTGGTGTTGTTTGCAAATTTTATAAGCATACTCTCCATTTCATTATCCAAGTCATTAATGAAAGTATTGAATAGTACTGGAGCCAGGACAGGCCCCTGCACTGAGAGACCCCACTAGATATGTCTTTCCAGGTTGACAGTGAACCATTGATTACTACATTTGAAGTGTGGATTCACAACCAATTATGCACCCACCTTACAATAATTTCATTTAGACCACATTTCTCTAATTTGCTTATAAGACTATTAGCATTACTGAAATAAAGATAAATCACGTCTCCTGCTTCCTCTCTATGGCTATGTCTACACTTGTTAATTTAAGTCGACTTAGTGTGTCTACACTTAAAAATAAAGTCAACTTAAAGGGGAACTTAAAAGTCGACCTAGAGCATCCACACTCGATGCCTAGGTCGACTTCTAGGGGCTTAGGGGGACCTAGGGGAGGTCCACAGGGGAGGGGGGCACCCCTTGCCCAATGCCAGGGAGCTCAGCCTTTGCCCTATTATACCTAGGTACAATGGGGCAAAGGGGGACAGGGACCCTGGCAGGGCATAGGGGCAGGGTGGGCAGGGCTCTGCCCTGCCCTGTGGGGGGGCATGCCAGGCTCCCCCTGTGCCCCTCCCCGGCAGGGAGGGCATTGGTGTAGCCCTGGGGTAGCCCTAAGTTGACTTAGGGCTACCCACATCTACACTGACTTAAGTCGACTCTAGGGAGTCGACTTAAGCCTTAGGTCTAGTTGAAAGGTGGTGCTATAAAGTCGACTTAATTTTAATTAAGTCGACTTTATTTTCCTTAAGTCAACTTAAGCAAGCTGCTTAAGTCAACTTAAGGAAACTGTAGTGTAGACGCAGGGTAAATTAAGTCAACTTAAGCAAGCTTAAGTCGACTTAATTTACCAGTGTAGACGCAGCCTATGTGCCAAAGAAGCTGGCTATCTACTCTCCCTCAAAGAGCCATGGATAATCATTACAAACAACAGGCCCAGACCTTCCCTAGTGACCTTCAGCAGCCTGATGGGACATGGCTCATGAAAATGTGATGTTCCATATGTTCATAATTGGAAAATTATTATGGAATTTGCTTCTTCTCTTAATTTAGTGAGTCACTGGAGTTTAAAAGAATTCTTTCTAAGATGCAATGGCACCCAGAATTTGAAACCTGCTATTTTAAATTGTTAGCTTGAGAAAAGACAGAACCATTTTAAAGTGGAAGTGTGAAAGAAAGAAAGAAATAAATTGTGCAACAGCATGTTAAAAACTTACTTTTTATATATTAATAGAGTAAAAGAACATTCAGATACAAATTGATTCCTCTACTTATTGTCTTTTAGCTGAACAATTCTTGATCTAATCAAGAAAATCTGAACAGTTTGTATTAGAACTGAAAGAATTGAGTGGAGCAGACTTGAGAAATGATCATGCTCTGACCTGTCCACTCTGTATTATTTTTTGGCTAATGTTTGGGGGAAAGGGGTGTACTATTTCCAGCTGTCTGCCAATGGACTGCAGAAATCCTTACTGCCAGTCTTATTTATGTAAAGTTTCCTTTCACTATTAGATGGTGATAAATCATTTGGAAGGAATATTACTTCATTTTCCCTTACTTTGAACATTTTTTGTATGATAAGAATAGTTCAAAACGTAAGTGTGAATTGTTTTCAAATTCTTGTCTTAAGTCTTCTGATAAATATTAGTATACACCTCTTTGTTTGGTGAGAAAGAACTAGCTTCAGTTTCATGTAAATCTTTCACTTTCAACAACTAAAAAAATTAGAGATTTCTTGGAGATAACTTGTTAGTAATTTTAAAACAATAGTTTATTTAATTTCTTTTAAAAATAAGTATTAATTTATTGATTTCTAGAGTCTGTAAATTGATGTCCCAGGAACAGTGTGATTAAGGTGGAAAAGAACAACCATTGTCTACTTAATGTTTAGGAATTTTCCAGGTGATATGATCCAAGGGAGTAAACTGATGAGTCATTAAGGATACAATGGTTGTATTCTTTATGTCCTCAATGGCTCATCAGGATACTCCCTGGGACCATTCTACCTGGAAAATTCCAAAACATTAAGGAGACAATGGTTGTTCACACCCTCTCCTCTAAGACATTTGTCCAGATTGACACAAGTTAAAGTATGGATATAACATCAAATTCTTAACTTCTAATCAAAATAGAATTCCTAGACATAAACTATATAATCAATCCCAGCAAATGACTACCTTTCTATTGATACCAAACATGACATAGTTCCTATGGATTATAGCATTTATGAGATATCCATAGAAAATAATATCATAAATGCTTCCCTAAATCCAGACAGTGTCACACACAGGGCTCTGCCCTGCCAGGGTCCCTGTCCCCCTTTGTCCCATTGTACATAGGGGGTGCTCCCCCCCTGCCACCGTGGACCTGCCCAAGGTCCCCCTAGCCCCACAAAGTCAACCTAGAGCATCCAGTGTGGACGCTCTAGGTCGACTTTGTAAGTTCCCCTTTAAGTCGACTTTAATTTGAAGTGTAGACACACTAAGGCTATGTACACACGAGAATACTTGTCCCGCAATAAGTTATTGCGGGACAAGTAAAGCGCTATAAATATAGCGCTTTCTCGCGTACACACGTGCACTTTCTTTCGCAAAGGAGCATTCACTGTGTGAATGCTCCTTTGTGAAAGAAGAGCAGTGTATGGTGGGCACCTGTCCCACCATGCACTGCCCACAGCCAGCCCCCTAGCCCAGCTGCAGGGCTTCCGGTGGCAGGGGGGGCTGCGTTGCCAGCCCCCGCCGCCACCCTAACCCCTGGACTGTGCTGGGGGGCCGGCTCCGATTTGAGCCGGCCCCCCAGTACAGCTCCCGGGCTTCTCCTGACAGCTGCCCCAGCTGGGGGATCGGGTGGCGTCAGAAGCGCCCCCGGAGCTTCTGCCGCCACCCGATCCCCCAGCTGCGGCGGCAATCAGCTGGAGCCTCGGCTTAAAGGGCTGCGGCTTCAGCTGACTCCAGGAGCCCATATGTCAATTTCACTGCTCAGCTAGAGCAGTGAAATTGACATAGTTGACAGCTCCGATGTCCCAGAGTGCCGTTGATTGGCACTCTGGGACATTTCCAGAGGCCAATCATTGCGCAGTAAGCGTACACACGAGCTCAAATGCGCAACAGATGATCCGCAACAGCTGTTACCACTCTTGTCCGAGTGGTTGTTGGATTGCGCGACAAGAAGGCAGTTAACGCGCAACAGCCCTGTTGCACGTGTGTACGCTATTGTTGCTATCGCGCAGTAATGAGCTTTAATGCGCGATAAACTGATCGTGTGTACATGCCCTAAGTCGACCTAACTAAGTCGACTTAAAGTCAACTTAGTTAGGTCGACTTAGGTAAAGTCGACTTAACAGTGCAAGTGTAGACATAGCCTCTGAATCTAGGGCTATGTCTACACTGGCAAGTTAGTTTGAATTAAGGAAGCTTAATTCGAACTAACTTAAGCCTTGGCTACACTAGGCTTTCATTAGTTTGAATTAAGGGCTTCCTTAATTCGAACTAATAAATTCGCTTATACTTTTCGAAGAAAGGGTTAATTCGAACTAATTAGTTTGAATTAACCCAATGTGGCCATGTTAATTTGAACTAACCGGCACATTGAGCTCAATGCAATTGACTAATTCGAATTAAGCTAGTGCCATGCATGGCACTAGCTTAGTTCAAACTAAAATTTGCTAGTTCGAATTAAGTTAATTCGAACTAACTAAAATTAGTTTGAATTAGTTAGTTTGAATTAACTAATTTGAACTAACTTTGGTAAGTGTAGACATAGCCTAGGAGCTAGACAGTCAGAACTTGTTTATGGTGGTGCATCTCTTTGTTTTTGTCAGGAGGTAGAAACATATTGAACATATTTTGGTAGGGGAGAGAAATAAGATTCTCATATCTTCTACACCATTTTTATACAGTCATAACTCACTGAAGTTATTCCTAAATTCAGCTGAGGTAAGATAATCAAAATCAGTCTCTTCCTTCCCGTTTGTGGTTATAAATTGATCTTGCTGCCTTGGAAGGTCCTGACTTTTACAGCCAGTGTTGGTAGCTGCACTGATTCATGCAGTGGCGAAGAGGATAAAGCAACACATGCTCTCTGGTGATTGACTGTGTTGACTTGTATTGTTCAGCTCTTGATGACGGGGCTGGACTAGAAAGAGGTTGTATCCAGGCATTGATAAGATGTTCAACCTTTCATATCATCATTTCATTAGACAAGTTTTTTCTGCTAGGTACTCTGTTTAGCAGGAACAAAGGGGTTGCATCTGACTTATTATGTGAAAGGGCTCCCTGTCCAAAGCTAAATTCATCTGATTTGTTCATCTTGTGTTTAAGTCCTGCAATTGCTCTATTATACCTGTTTGGAAATATTGAACTGAATCCACCGTGATCTAATTTGCCATGATCTGTGAAAGTGACTTTCTAAGAATCCTTCATTTATACTCTGAGTTGGCAAAATTAATAATAATAAACCTAGAATCTCAAAATTAATATACCCCTGAGGACAATGTAAAAGTGACAGCCAAGGCTCATTATACTACATGTTCTAACACGTATATTTGGAACTGTAATGAATCATCGTCAGACAAACATATTCAAATAGAAATTCTGCACTTTCCCAAGTCATTCACCTGTGGTAAGGAACAAGAAATCAAGAGAGAAGAAATCAGGGCTCACTAAACTATCAATTAACACATTTCTCAGGAGGAAGTAGCATTGGTTAAACCACAAAATGTTCAGAGTAACCTTCTAGGTAAAACAAACAAGGAGTCCTGTGGCACTTTTAAAGACTAACAAATTTATTTATCACATGAGCTTTCATGGGAGAAAATCCCACTTTGTCAGACACTTTGAAGACGCTTCAAAGCATCTGACGAAGTGGGATTTTCTCCCACGAAAGCTCGTGCAATTAATAAACTTGCTTGTTTTGCTGAACTAGACTAACACGGCTACCCCTTTGGAACTTCTAGGTAAAGTTGCAAAACAACAATTTATTTTTAAGCCTCTTTGGCCTTGCAGTTGGGCTGGAAATTAAGCAAGAACAAGTTTCCTGCTGACAATTCTAGTGTAAGCAGGGTCTGAATGAGCTCCCCCTGCAGCGCAAGCTTGGGGGGGACGGGGGACGGGACGGGAGGAGAGAGGCAGGCTTGAAGATCAAACTGTATTTACATGAACACATGAATACTTCTGCATAAGTATCCAGCAGGCAGAGCTGTGTTGTCAAAGTAATTGATTTTATCTGGTGCTGATTTACAAATCTCTTTACAAATTAATTTCACTTGAATGCAGGGGTAATGAAATGTTGTTATCCTTATTGTATGAGCAAAGAGCAGCACAACTGTGCTCAGTCTGTCATGATTGAGTTGGTCACTCTCACTTGAACTGACCTTGAAAAGAAGAGTGATCAGATAGCAGACCTCTGTGAAAGAAGAGGAAGTGGGTACAGATGTCCCTCCTGGGAGGGAGGGCTCTGCCTAAAAGTCCTAGGCATGATTTAACCTGCCCTCCCCACTGTTCAAAGATAGAGCTCATTTAGGCTCCACTGGGAATCTTTTGCTTTGTTAAATGATTATTAGAGTGGAAATCACTGGTTGCGGGACATTGCTCCTGCCCAGTTTCAGTCTTGAAGTTCACCCACTAAGAACTAACGATCATCAAGAGCTGAAATCATTAAGAACTGGGAGAATCCTCAAAAGAATGACCATCAGAGCTCACAGGAAAGAAGCAGGTGTCAGAGGATTGCCCAGCAGAATAGAGTAGCTCATAGGCTTGTTAAGTCGACTTAATGGAGTGTCTACACTTAAAGTTGACTTAAATTGACCTTGTTAAGTTGACATAACAGAGCCCGTAGTGTAGACATACCCATCTACACTGGCTTCACTGACTTGACAAGGTCGACTTAAGCCTTAAGTCGACCTTCAGAGATGGTGTTATTAAGTCGACTTAAGGAAGCTCTTAAGTTGACTTAACAAATGCCCAGTGTGGACGCAGAGTTCTGTAGGTCGACTTAACTGTCCTTAGGTTGACCTAAGGCACCAGTGTAGACACACCCGTCGAGTGGTTAGAGTAGAGCAGCAAGCAGGGCAGCTGGTGGAGTCACTGGACAGTGGAGAGAGCGAGGTGCCTTCTTCAGCTCTCACCCCAATCAAGGTGGGAAGTGAACTTTGCAGCTGCATCTCTGAACTCTGACTCTGCACTGACTAAGGCAACAACTGTGAATGGAGTGCAGCAAAGGGAAGGGGAACATTAAAGGATCTTTGGGTGGCTGGACTTAAGAAACTGAGGCAAAAGGACATTGTACAATATACTCTGGGGTGGGTGTTTTGCTCATGGCTTATACTTATGGATCTTGCTTGTGGCATCTTCCCAAGTCAACACTGGGTTACTTTCCATCTTTTATTAAATCTTGCTTTCTTATATTTAGTCTCTGTGCTTGCAAGACTGGGCACTCGAGACATGTTGTGGGGTATGCCCACCCCAACACCCCAGTGGAGACGTTCAAGATGGTTACAAGGGGGATGTGGCACTCACACAGGTGTAGTCTATCAGACTGGACTCCCTTGGCTCTGGGTTCTGCAGGGCCATGGGATATAGGTTGCTTCTAGAAATGGGCAGTGTTGCTAGCAGCCAGGGTCAAAAGGCACTGTGGGGTCAGGGCAGCATGTCAATAGGCACTATGGGGTTGGGGCAGTGCATCCTAGCAGTCCATTCGGATATTTGGGCACCTCCTTTCATGTGGTGGTGCCCTGTGTAGGGGGCTCAGGCTCTCTGTACTCCCCTGAGCCCCAGCCCAGGGCCCTATTCATGTTAGGATGGTCCAACAGCTGGTCAGCTGGGATCCTACTGAAATCCACTGAATGACATGTCTCTGCACGCCCAGTTATACCATGTGAGCCCATGGGCTACTTTCTATCTGACCATCAGTGGGGTCATCCCTTGGGTCTCTGGGTCATCTGGGTGTCCCCTTCTGCATAGCTGCCATTTCCCCTGGGTTGTAGGGCCAGGGGAAATGCTGAAAATGCTTAAGAAACACTACAAGTTATACATACAATACAGGAATTGCTTCATCCATTATTGAAATGCAGACGCAGCTGGGGTAGAAAGTCATGCTGTTGGGGTGCCTCACCGGGGGACCTGCCAGGCCAACCTGAGCTACAGGGGCCCCAGTTTGGTGACTTGACAGTGCTCCTGGCCCTGGAGTGCTACTCTGAAAGCCTCCCAGCCTGCTGGCTGGCCCCAACCCCTTGAGTGCAGCTGCAATGTGCCAGTCCACCGCATTCTGCCCTATAGGGCAGACCAGTCAGCCCAGGGGTGGGGCAGGAGCACTGCACACATGGCCTCTGGTCCCAGGCCTCTGTCCGTCTCAGTGCTGGCCGTGCACCTCCCAGCACTCAGGAGGTGCTATGGCAGCATGAGTGGGGCCAGATCTTATGGGGTGGCAGGGACCTGGGGCCCCCCTTTAGCCTACTGACACTGTTTTAGAAGCAGGAAAAAGGAAATGCTGTATTTTGAATCTTGACATTATGTTTCTTCTGTTAGAGTCTAGTGTCTCATATATGAGCATGACACCACACCATACGTATTTTTATTGCATTTGACACAGACTGGGAGGGAGTTTTGTTTTCACCTTGTCCCTTTGTTATTGCTTAAAGAAAGCAAAATAGTTAACATGTACATCCTACTTATAGTCTACCATTTCCTCCCTTACCTTTGTGGTTAAGTACTTTGTGGGATTAATGTGTGCACTGTTGTTATAGCTGTGTTGGTTACAGTATATCAGAGAAACAAGATAGATGAGGTAATATCTTTTGTTGGACTAACTTCTGTTGGTGATAGAGATAAGCTTTCATGCTTACTCAGAGTTCTCCTTTTTCTTCTGAAGAGCTCTGTGTAAACTGAAAGGCTTCTCTCTCTCATCAACAGAAGTTGATCTCATAAAAAATACTACCTCACCTACCTTGTAGAGTTAATAATGTAACTATATATATATGGACTTAAATCTTGGATCGATGTGACTAAGATAACTTCCTCTTTTATACTATATATATGAATTCATATGATCACGTATGATCTGGTCAGCAAGAACATATCTTAGAAACAAGGGTGACAAACTTTTTAGTAGCATGATACACTTAATAGACAGATATTATCATGAATCACCTCTCTTCCCTTTGAATGACTCTCCTACTTTCTCATCCCTACTTCTCTGGCAATTTCTCAACTCTATCCCCTGAGTCCTTCCTCACTTCATTTCCCTGGCTCTTCTTTTCTCTCCCCATCCATCCCACTGACCTTGAACTCACCTACATCATCTTTTTCCCTAGCTTCCTGATTTTCTTCTTCTCCCTTCACCTCTGTCTTCTTAACCTTGGCCTCCGTTTCACTTTGCATCCTTGAACTAAACATTTGGCTCCTACCTAACCTTCCATTACCTTTCTCTCCCAATTATTTCTCCTGGCTATATGACTTTCTCTCACCCAGATCCTAGGTCTTTCCTCACTTCCCCCACAGCACATGGATCTATTTTCTCATAAACCCTAAACCTGTCCAGTTCCCTGATTCCTTTCTGTCCCTATCCTCCTGCATTACCTCTTTTAGAAAATGTTCTGGTCCTTTGGGGTGATCCTCAGGGCTGTCCTTATAGGGTGACGAACAGGGCAATCGCCCTGGGCCCCATAATTACATGGGTCCTGTGCTGTCCTGCTCCCAGTGGGGCAGTGTGGGGCCTGCACTACAGCTCTCCCCTACGGCCATGCTTCGCCCTGCTCCCCGCTGCCTTTGGCGGTGAGCCGAAGGCAGCAGAGCGGGGTGGTGTGGGAGTGCTTCACCTAGCTTCTGAGTCAGCACTCACCACCCCCAGGGTGGAGCAGGCAGGCCCAGGGGCGGGGCAGGTGCGCGGGGCCCAGCTTCTCTCTGCTGATCTGCCCCACACCCTTGCGATGGTCCCCAGCTGTGGCCGCTGGGACCAGCATCAGTGGCCTTAGCTGAGGCTGGCTCCTGGCAGCAGTGGCGCAGCAGCTTTGGCCAGGGCCAGCTCCCAGTGGTGGCCTTGGCCGGCTCCCAGCCAGAACTAGCTCCTGGCCAGAGCCTAGGCCAGGGCCAGCTCCCACCGATGGTGGCAGCCTGGGGGCCAAGGCGGTGGCCTTGCATTGCCGGGGTCCTGGTGGCAGAGCAGGCTGGCTCGGCCCACCCTTTCACCTCCAGGGTAAGGGTTGGGGTTGGGGGCCCAGCCCAGGGCCAGTTGGTCCTGGGCCTCGCTCCTCCCTATGGACAGCTGGTACCATTACCATTGGCCGCTGTTTTCAGTTGGAAGATTCACAGGAGTTGGTGACTTCTGGCTTCAGTTGTGTTGCAGTTGTTGTGTCTTTAAACCCACCGCTTGGGGCTTCAGTCATCCTTCAGTTCCTGAGAGTGGTTCCAGGTCTTCTAGTGGTGGGGAGGGCAGCTGGGTTCAGTCCTTTGTGGCTATTGCATTTCTTTATATAACAGTAGCTCTTAGAGGTGTCTTCTGTGCTAGCACTCTGTCCTGAGTCACTTAAACTGCTTGGGCAAACAAAGGGATGGAATCTGAAGAACTACATGGCTTCCTCAGCAAGAAAGTCATCACCAGTAAGAGCTCCACAAACCACAGTTTGGACCTATGGGTGCATCTACACTTGTGAATTAAGTCGACTTAAGCCTGCTTAAGTCATCTTAATTTACTCTGCATCTACACTACACTTTCGTTAAGTCGACTTAAGCAGCTGCTTAAGTTGACTTAAGGAAAAATTAAGTCGACTTTATAAAACCTAGTTTTAAGTCGACTTTTGCTGGCTAAGTCGACTTTAGAAAGCTAAGTCGACTTAAATTAAAAAGTGTAGACATAGCCACTATGTCATGTTTCGCCACTCTCTTAAGGTAATTCCCATTTAGCTATCATCCCAGAAATACGATAAATGAGAACTTGCCCGAAATATATGTCACCAAATTACAGAGTTGGTCTCAAACGCTCCTTGGCAAAGGAAAGGGAGTCACTCTTGAAAAATATTTTCTCTGGTGTGGGGGAAAGCCTAATATACATTTTTTAATAAAATGCTACCCAGGGATATTTTGAAAATATATTTTCAGTGAAAATAGTTTATTTGGACCAATATGGAGTTGATGTTTGGTTGAATATTAGCACGGTGCCATAGTATTTCTGAGATCTTGGGTATTGATCTGTGTAAAAGGAGTTTGGATTTCTTTTACCACTGATTAAAATAGGAACATTTTTAAAAAGGAGTTTATCTGGTTCTGAAATATGGTCACTTGAGATACAATTAGAGATTGTAGTGTTTGCCTTAAACTCTGGATAGGAAATAACTGCAGTAATTCAGATAACACTGTGTGGGTAACTGTTCCCTTTCTATATGCAAGCACTACACTATCATCTAGAGGCTGAAAGATCAGCTATGATTGTTGTTTGGGCACACTATTATTTTTACCATGAAAAAATGAGTATATAATTTTGTAGGATAGCAAATAAATAACTGCACAGCAGAGAAAATGTGTGATTTTTATGCCATAAACTAATTGATTTTCTTCCAAAACCTTTCTTGAAAAGTAAATTAGACTCTGTTACAACAGGCAAATTTCTAGAATCTCTTTTTATCACTGTAGGCACAGTAGAAGCAGGCAAAGCTGTCTAAGATACCAAGACAACAGAGTCTTGTGGCACTTTTAAAGACTAACAGATTTATTAATCGCATGAGCTTTCGTGGGAGAAAATCCCAAATTTTCTCCCACAAAAGCTCATGCGATTAATAAATCTGTTAGTCTTTAAAAGTGCCACAAGACTCTGTTGTCTTTCTACAATAGACTAACACGGCTACCCCTTTGGAATTTAAGATACCAAGCTCAATGTACTCAGCCTAAACATAATGCCAACAGACAGAACCAAACCTAAAATCTCTGAAGATTAGTGCATAAGCCTCTACTGCATGAGCATAAAATCACCTGGCTCTTAGCTAATGCTAATCAGTCAGTTGGGATGGCCAAGCTGATGGCAATGATTTTGTCACTGTCAGTGAAGACTAGTCCTGGGAGTCAAGGTAATCTGGGTTTTCCTTCCATCTGTGCCACAGAAGACAAAACAAGCTCAGATATTAAAACTATAAGTGTTTCAAGCTGAGCATTGAATCAAAAATAAGTGGACAATAAACTGCTGCAATTTAGAGCATAGCCTTTTTTGCACCTCAATTTCCCCATCTGTAAAATGGAAATAATATAACTTATGTTCCACAGAACTATAGGACTTAATTCATTAGCATTTATAAAGTATTTTGAAATTGTCAGATGGAAGGATTAATAAATTTTAAGGTCAGAAAAGACAACTATGACCATCTAGTCCATTGATTCTCAAACTGTACCTCTCGGGGAATGAGAGACTTCTCTGGAAGGTATACAGGAGAAATAGTATAATGTTGGATTTTATTAATTATTTATTATAAATTATTTATTAATTAATTCATGTATTGCATTTTCACATTAGGCTACTCAGATGAAGGTTTAAAACTCTGTGTGAATTTGTTATATAAAATACTATATTAATTTACTTCAAGATGTATCAATGAGAAGAGAGATACATAGAGAAACTGATTTGCAGAGCCCTCACCTCCATAGGTTCAGCGTAGGTTTAGTTGTCCAGCAACTGACTGATCTAACTGAGCTCAGAATTTAAGCAGGTTCTTTTCTGTTGTATACATCACTCTATAATTATATCTGTATGCAACAGTGAAATATGGACAGATGACTAAAGACAAGTAGTGTTAAGAAAAACACAAAGTATCAGTGATGAGAAGGGTAGGGGCATGCGGATAGCTGGTAAATCTGGAAAAGAGTATGTAATAAGAAGTTTGGGGACCGCTGATCTAATCAAACCTGCCTAATACAAGACATAGGACTTCATCAATTTTTTCCTGCAAAAAGCCCATAATTTCTAATTGAATGATAACTTAGCTTCACAAAAAAATCCAGGTTCTGTACCACTGTCTAGTAAATTTGAATTTAGTTCACCAAGGTACTTATACATGTAGTTTTCTTTAAGCAGAAGTAGTCCCATTTACTCACTATGCCATTGTACCTTGCTTAACTGGAGCTTTATTATTGCTATTTATTATTTTGTAGTTGTTGAAAATTGCCAAATAATGTCTTTTAAAGGCCAGGAATAAACAGCTAATTAATACTACTGGTTACAGTCCTACATTTACTAAAAATACAAGTATTAAACAGTATTATTCATCTACAATGAATAGAACCTTAATGCCCCATTTTTCATGAATATGTCTAAAGTTAACTCTTGAATCCATATTTAGGTATCTACATAAATGCTTTTGTTTACATCCATAATCATAAATTTAGGAGTTTATCTTTAAGTTCTTAAATGTGGCAGTTTTGGACTGCCTTTTCTGTTATTTAAAATGAAATGTATACTTTAAACCATAAAAATCACAAATATCAAATTAGACTGTGTGCTTTAGTACCTGTCCATTGGTTCATAACAGTGCTAATATCTTAAAATGATGCACTCACATCATTAAGACCTGGTTTCTTATTTTGATACTGCAGATGTGATACTGCAGATGCCTTATTTTGATAATGCAGATGTGATAAAATTGCCAAGTTCACTCATTCGACAGGCCCTTCTTCATTACAGCAAGATGCCATATATGTGAACAGAAAGAAATAAAAAAGTTACTCCCTTTCCCAGTATTGTCATATGATTTCATAAGCACAACTTTGGGAGATATAATAAAATAAACAGATTGTTTTTTAAACAGATGTTCTTGTGCTGGTCTGCATGGGAACAGTTGATATATGAGGGAATAGTCTAAGTTCTAGTACAAAAATAATATTTAAGTTGGAACAAGGGCCCATGTGATTTACACCTAATATTGCTCTCACTCTGATAAACAGCCAAATTTTAAGAAGGAAAAAAAAACACTACAATGTATCTCTCATTTCAAAACAGCACTGGCAATTTGTACAAGGAAAACAATCCAAGGATCAAAGATACTTCATGCATTTTGCCATAGGATGCCTGTACACTCATCTACACTACTATGTTTATATTGAACAGTCAAGGCTTCCCATGTTAAAATAATATTGTTTATAACTAATTTGGCTTAAATGCTAAGATTTTGAATGGTACCTCAGGGACTTAGGTACTCAAATCCCATTGAATTTGGATTCTTAGCTATGTTTAAAGATTATGGATCCAGTCTTGCGAGGTTATGAGCTATTGGGAATTGAGACATTCCACAATTTGCGGGATCAGATCTTCAGTCAACTCCTACATCTTCCTTAAACAGTGCTAATTCTGTAGGTCAATGAGAGATCTGCTCCTCTGCAATAAGACTAATTAATGGAAAAGTCCCTTGGTTCCACTGCAGCAGTCCATTTTCCATTCAGTCTGTAGTGCTGGTTTGGACTCAAAGAAGGCACAGAAAGTAGTGGGGGAAAGGAGGGAGGATGGCTTCAAGCAAGTCTGGGCTCCTGTGAAGCCTACTGACTGCTAAAACACAGATTCAGAGCTTGACAAAGGCTTGTCTGGGTGGGATGAGAAGAGGGGAGAGAGTGTGAATCCAGAACTCATGTATGTTTGTGGAGGGAATTAGGGAAATAATGGCTGGAGGTTTCCTGTTGAAGTGGAGGAGGGGAAAATGTGACCCAGACAGGACTAGAGAGGCATTCCTTTTCTCCTGTGGCTCAGATTATTTTTATCACTACGGATCTATCCGTCACCATGCAGCAGCTCATACTTCAGGCTATGGATCATTGGAACAGGAGCACCAAACATCACACTAGCATTTGGGACAGGTTAGGCCTAAGGGCTGTATGTGGTTGCAGATTTAGTAGCATTGTTTAAACTGCATAGGCCTAAGGATTCTTGCTTCTAATCAAAGGAAAATGCCTACTTGTTCTGAAACTCTTCCCAGCAGTGTTATTTCTTAGCCTCTTGTTCCAGGGTCATGTCCAGGATAAAGGAGGAGTGAACAGGTGTTTCTAAACTGGGTTAATCTATATCCAAAATGACCTGTTTGGGCAATGGGCAGCTGAGCTTAAGTTGAAGCACTGAGGCTGCTCTAATTTACTTCAGGGACCAGTATGCTTCCCGACTAACTCCAGGACGTGGAAAGCATACTGTTACCTTTGCTTTCCTAGCTAGATGGGATGATCTAGCCCTTCATCTCCAAACACTTTTTCCTGGCTAATGTAAAATTGAATTTTATATTAACTAAAGAAGATATTGACTCAAAATTCAATTTCTTTTAAACAATATAGATATACTGAATCCAAGAAATACAACAGATTCGACTATAGGACAGAGGAATAGCCCATTAGTAAAGAAGAGTTTAATTGCTTAGTAGGGACAGATCAATAAAGACAATCTGTAAAATAGCATTCTTACATTTGGTCATTAAGAGGATGAGAACTAAAGGAAAACATGGACCTAGAAGTAACCTTGGCTGTTTTTACTTCACCTCAAAAAAAATCAATAGAGGAGATGCTGTTTAACATGCTCCGTCCATGTCATGGAGCACACAGAGATTTAGTGTTCAACCACATCAGTGATGGGTGTCAGCCCAAAAGCCTAGGAGAGAGAAAGAAAGAGGCATCACGTGACTCCAAAGTAAAAGAGGAAATGTTATAGTTTTCGCTAACACAGAAAGAACATTCTCAGACCCCTTGCAATGGTATTCACAGGGTTTGGCCATTGTATGGACAAGGAGTTTAGGTACAGTGGTAACAAAGTTAATTCTTTAACCACTGCCAAACCTGGCCATGGTCCGCATGCTACTGGCAGGTCTAAGTGGATTGTAAATAAATATTTGTATAGTGGGTCTGGAGTGGCTAGTGCAATGCATGATGAAATGACTATGTCCTTGCCAGTTTGGATTCAACCCAAACATGCATAAGCCTGGGATACTCCAGAGTTGACTTATTACCAATCCTCTAAAATATTACTACTCTCCTTTTTTCTTACTATTGTTTTTTTTAAAAAAATATGAACAGACTTTAGAATTCTCTCTTAATAAAGAAAGAGAAAATACAAGCCTTAACTAGATATGTTGAAATGGGTCGGCCTTGGGACAAATCTTGGAGTGGGTAAGCTGTTCTTTTTATTCCTTTATCCATGCATCTAGTTTATCAGAGAGGATATATTAGCAGGTGGAGGAGTGGGGAGTAGGGGTGTTGTGAGTTTTGGATTCCAATGAGAGGAGGGTGATAAATGTGGGTGGAAATGAGAGGAGTTGGGGGCTTACATGAGTGGGAGGGACACTGGGAAGAGGACATAGGATGAATGGCAGAGGACTGAGGAAGAAGTGGGAAAAAAGCACCTCTCAGTCCCTTATACTCCTTTTCCACATGTGTGCAAGTATCTGGTGTCTGAGCCTTTTCTCCTACCTTTCTTATGCAAACTGGGATCAGAGGATCCCTACTTCTAGAGGGGTCAGTACCTCACTTCCTGCCTTTTCAGATGAGCCAGGTTCTGGGGCAGCTTGTCCTTTGAGGGTATCTGAGTCCCTTTCCCTACCCATCTTTTGAGCCTGGATCTGAAGAAGTCCTGCCCCTCTGGATGGGAGTGTACACCATGAATGCATTGCTGAGTCTAGAGTGACGATCCGAGAATGGGTACACTTGGCATATATTAGAAACTCTCCAGCACTGGGGATAGGGAAAGGTAATTCCCACTGAGATAAATGGATGAGTTCACACACTTCAGAGGCATTGTTTCAGGCTGTAGTCCAGTCCATGGGGGAGTCTCTTTCAACTGAGAACATCTAAGTGAAATGAACAGGCTACTTACCAGCTCTCTCATCCTGCAATTTTAAAACTGGAAATCCAGTCTGGGCAGAAGTCTCAGTATGAACTTTAAACACTGGGGGAAAATCTCTTTGTCAAGTTGTTTTTGTTTTTCTTGGAGAAATGTAATCTGAGTACAGCAGAACATTCCCAAGGGGCTGAAAATGTCGTTGAAAAGAAAACAGATTACACATGTGAATGTTCACTAAGGGGCAGAGGTGAGTATCAGTGCAAGATTAGGTGGTAATTGGGAAACAGGGGGCTTAGGTCTGCAATGAGGGTTTGGGACAGGGATCATGGGGAATGGGGCAGGACAATACTGGTTGGGTAATGGAGGTACCAGAGGAAACTCTTGGTGGGATGGGGCCTGTTAGGCCTGAATTTTCCCCTTCCGTGAATGTCCTGGGATCTAGGAGAGCCCTACTTCTTTGAATGGTTCTGAGCCCCTTTCCCTGCCTCATCATGTGAGCTGGGAGCTGAGGTTAGCAGCCTGAAGGTAACAGAGATTAAATACCTGAAATCCAGAAAATATATAATTGATACATATTTCCCTTGTATGAGGGTGGGGCTCCATTAGGGGAGTGACTGGGAGACTGACTGTGAAGCTGGGCTGAAACTTGGGGTGACTGGTGGGAGCGAGAGGCCCTGCTCAGATTTCATCTTAAGTTACACAACCCAGGTAGTGAGCAGGGATCCATTAAGATGCTGCCTGTGATATGTGTATATAGTGGCAAAGGGCAGGAGACAGCAGGAAGCAACTTCTTACATGATAATAGCTTCTACATTGCCAAATAATGTCTTAAGGGGCTAAAGAAGAGGGGAGCTGGAAATGGTAGGGAAGCACATGTGGAAAACGTGGAGCATGGTGAAGGAGAGGTATGTCAGTCTTCTCTCCCATGCTTAAAGTTCTTGTAACCACCATGCAATAAAGCATTTGAGGTTTCGGTACATTGACCAAGGATGAGATTTCTGTCAACAGATCTGCTAAGCTGACGTTGCAAATATTTCAAAGCATGACTATTATTCCCATTCCATTATAACAAAATGTACAAGAGAGGGGAGGAGCACTGAGGGATCACATAACAACGCTATAGCTTCATGGAAAGACTATTAGATTGGGACTATTTTAGCTCAACCAATAGATTGCTGGGTGACATTGGGCAAATCACTTCACCTCTTTGTGATCAGCTGATGAAAAGCACTATATAAAAGTTAGGTCTTTTGATTATTAACTAGCCACAGTAGCATATCATCTGCAGATCTAGGTGAGAACTACAACTGCCTAAAAGACCATTAACTGATATCAGTGAACATTTGTTTTTTTTTGTTTAAAAATTAGGAAATTAAATGGCAAAAACACTGACACAGAATTATGGTTTCCTGGTGATAGTTCATACCCTTCCCGAATGCCATTTTCAAACTGCTGAAAAAAAATCAGGAAATAAGAGTTAAGGTACACATCCATACAACTGTAACTCTGCCATCTTTAAGTTATGTCTAATATACCCATATTTCACATGCTTCCACTCTGGCTTTTCACTGTAATGGATACCTGCCACCTGAACTTGTCACTGGGAATTCTCTGTATGGACTCTATTTATGCTATTCAGGTTCAGTGCTCATCACTGTAGTATCTGAGTGCTTTTCAGTAGCTCACTAAGCTACATGAGTAACATCTGTCACACAAAGTTCATTTTCCATTTTATCTTCTCCCGGGGGAGAGGGGGAGATAGGGTGTACAAAAGTTGTGTTTTCGTCTGGTATTTTTATTAATTATTTATCTTTTATGATATGGACACACTCTTCTGTATTTATATTCGAGAGGGCAAGGTCAAAATGTGAATGGAGTTGGAAAAGAAGTTGGTGAGGTTTGTGATGATCCTCATTTCCTGAGAGTGTTTGTTTCATATTCATGAACCAGCCTCCAACAAAATTCTGTTTCTGTACAGATGGCAAACAGTAAGGAACAAAAAACGCTAGTAAAACTTTTTCAGTAATAATGATAACTTTTCTACTCAACAGATTTGCTTCCTCTGTGTTTTCTGAAACATTTCGACTTGCTTTAGTGACAAAAATAAGTCTTTGCTGCTTTTTACTCCTTCTAACCCTAGAGAACAAGAACAGCTAACAGATTGATTCTACCCCCATCAACAGAATTGTTTGCTAAATTCCAATCATTTAGGACTGGCTCCTGCACCATTTAAGTTAATGGAGGCTTTGCCATTGACCTACTGAGCATAGGATTAAGCTCTAATACTTCTACCACTATCCTGAAGGCACCGGAGCAGAACAGTTTCCTTACCCGTGATGATGTGCAAGAATACAAGTGTAACTTTAAGAACCCAGGCTGAGTGTGCAAGGCTTGTAGTTAAAAATTATATATATATATATATATATATATATATATATATATATATATATATATATATTACTTGTAAATAGACCATATTTGATCCAGAAGTCATTGAGACATAATACACTATGGAGCACCATGATGCCATTTTTAGGGACACTATTCAGAGCAAAACTATATCTTAAGTGATGCGTAGATATTTGGGAAGGCTCCTTTCCAGTGGTGTCACTTTTCTCACCCCAGTACTTTTACCTATGCTTTATGAACTGGACATTTCTGCCTGACACAAGTAACCCAATACAGAAATGTTCTCTTTTCTCTAGGAGATTATGTTTCTTGCAAGAGTTAAGACTTATTACTTAGGTTCTATAGAAGTGAATTTCCCTCTGAAGGGAAAGGTTAACAAAGGAGCTAGGGAAAATATAATACTTTAAGTTCACAAGGATTCATCTAAAGCAAATCTTATCTTCACTGTTAGGTGGATTCACAATATCTTGATTTCCCTTTTACTTTCAGGACTGAATAAATTCAAAGCAATGCAAAATGCAATGAAATTCATGGTTATGATGCAAAAGACACAAAATAGATCAGATTTCTTAGAGACTGGATCCAAGATCACTTAAAAGATTTATGACCCTTTTGATGAATATTGGATCAGTTTTGAGTGTATAATGATACGTAACACCAGATATATTTCACTTTGGTTGTAGGTTTAAAAGTTTTGCACATCTCTGTTTAGCAATAGCTTTTCATTCTAATCACTGTGAACAATGGGCCACATTCAGTGATGTGATTCTGCTGATTTCAGTGTGATGGATATACTATATTATAGATAAATATTACCCAATGAATTATTCATATGCAAATATGACACCATTAACTTGGGTTTGAACAGAGATATGGACTGGTTTTCTCATTACAGCAAGTGATTTCCCCCCTTTTCAATCTTCTCACCATCTTTTTAGTTGTTCCACACTGTTTGAAACAAACAACTTGTTTGATTTGCTGAAATAATCTTTACTGACCTTGTGCCTTGCTCTTCACTGCATTTATTTTTCCCCTCCACACCGTACATTTTCCATTTCAGCATCTAAGGAAGTGGGTTTCACCCATGAAGGCTCATGCGATAAATAAAATTGTTAGTCTTTAAAAGTGCCATAGGATTCCTTGTTTGTTTTTCAGGTAAAGAAACTCACTATCCTTACCAACTTTGATTGGAAATGCTGCTTGTTATTATTACTCTAAAATGTTTTTAAATAGTTCATTTCAAATAAAGAGACCGTAGAGTTTGTCTACACAAATACTTAGTTTGGGGCAAGCGGGGAAATAAATCTACCACACAGAAGGTAGCTGTGCACCAGATGTCCATGGATCATAGAATCATAGAATAATAGGGATGGAAGGGACCTCACGAGGTCACCTAGTCCAACCCCCTGCTAAAAAGCAGGACCACTCCCACTAAATCACCCCAGCCAGGGTTTTGTCTAACCAGGCCTTAAAAATCTCCAAAGATGGAGATTCTACCACCTCCCTAGGTAGCCCATTCCAATGCTTCAGTACCCTCCTAGTGAGAAAGTTTTTCCTACTATCCAACCTCGACCTCCCCAGCTGTAATTTGAAACCATTGCTCCTTGTTCTGTCCTCTGTTACCATCGAGAACAGCCTAGCTCCCTCCTCTTTGGAGCACCCCTTCAAGTAGTTGAAGGTTGCTATCAAATCTCCCCTCAGTCTTCTCTTCTGTAGACTAAATAAGCCTAGTTCCTTCAGTCTCTCCTCATAAGTCATGTGCCCCAGCCCCCTAATCATTTTTGTTGCCCTCCGCTGGACTCTTTCTAATTTGTCCACATTCTTTCTGTAGTGGGGAGCCCAAAACTGGACACAGTATTCCAGATGTGGCCTGACCAGTGTCGAATAGAGGGGAATTATCACATCCCTCGATCTGCTAGCAATACTCCTACTGATGCAGCCTAATATGCCATTGGCCTTTTTGGCAACAAGGGCACACTGTTGGCTCATATTCATCTTCCCATCCACCATAACCCCCAGGTCCTTTTCTACACCGCTGCTACTTAGCCGATCAGTCCCCAGCCTGTAGCAGTGCATGGGATTTTTCCGTCCTAAGTGCAGGACTTTGCACTTGTCTTTGTTGAACCTCATGAGGTTTCTTTCGGCCCAGTGTTCCAATTTGTCCAAGTCTCCCTGGATCCTGTCCCTGCCCTCCAGAGTATCTACCATTCTCCCCAACTTGGTGTCATCCGCGAACTTACTAAGCACGCAGTCTATTCCATCATCAAGATCATTAATGAAGATGTTGAATAGAACCGGCCCCAGGACCAACCCCTGGGGCACTCCACTTGTTACCGGTTGCCAACTAGACATCGAGCCATTGGTTCCTACCTGCTGAGCCTGTTGATCTAGCCAGTTTTCTATCCACCTTACGGTCCACTCGTCCAACCCATACTTCCTTAACTTGCTGACGAGAATGCTGAGGGAAACCGTATCAAAAGCCTTGCTAAAGTCAAGGTATACCATGTCAACGGCTCTTCCTGCATCCACAAATCCAGTCATCTCATCATAGAAGGAAATCAGGTTGGTCAGGCATGATTTGCCCTTGGTGAATCCATGGTGACTGTTCCTGATCACTCTATTTTCCTCCAAGTTTTTCAGGATGGAATCTTTGAGAACCTGCTCCATGATTTTCCCAGGGATTGAGGTGAGGCTGACCGGTTGGCCCGCCACACTCCCCACCAGCAGGAGGGCGGGGCTCCACTTTGGCCAATTGGCCATGCGCCCCACTCCCCCCATGGGATGGCCCTGCTTAAGTTGCAGCTTTTATGTTTCTCATTTTCTAGTTGAGGCTGGAGTAAAATCAGGACTCCTGGGGTTTCAGTCTCCTTTCAGTTACAAATATTTCAGTTTTGAAACAGTGAAAATGCTGGTTACTGCCAGTCAAAGACAGACAGAAAGAAAATTATTCTTCTAATTTACACCAATGGAAATTGGAAGTAATTCTATTGAAGCCAATGGATTTATACTGATGTTAAACTGGTGTCACTGAGGAGAATCAGCTTTCTTCCTCTCAGTTGATGAGAAAACAAAAGAATTACAGAAGAGATTTTTACAACAGGAGTTTAGTGTGACATAAATGACATTTATCTCTCCTCTAGCTTACTCTGGTCCTTTTATTATTTTTAATTACCTATTTAGAAACATTTCAGGATAACATGACAAGCAACATTTCCAGTCAAAGTCAGTAAAAGATTAGTGATTGTCTCAAGCTGGTTCATGCGTCATACAGCTTTCACTTGTCCAGCTGCCAGCATAAATTACAATCTGTTGAAGTGAATCTCACTTGGCACAACATAAACCTGGCAAGGATTCCTGGACAGTTACGTGCATTCACTTTATGAGCAAGTATACCATTCTGTGCACTACTGTACACTGTGTCAAATTAAACAGCCCCAAATCATCCTCTCGTTTTGCCTGAAGTTTTGCAATTGCAGACAATTGCTGGTGCAAAGGATGGCAAATAATTGTCTAATTACTTCATTGTACTTGCAGGTTTAACTGCCACCATTTATAACTGAAGCTGATTGGTGCAAAATTTTCAAAAAGACCTTTTTGATTTAGGAGACTTAATCTTATTGACTTTCAGAGTGGCATAAGCTGTGTGACTTAAATACTTCTGAACATGTTTAGACACCCTGTATAAATGGCTTGATTTTCAGAGGTGCTTGAGTCAATGGGAATTATAATTCCTCAGTGTATCTGAAAATCAGGTGTAGCAAGGTAGCTCCTCCACTTCATCAGCACGGAGCTTCCTCCTCTGACAGTGCATGATGAAAGCCGGGGTAAATCAGTCCCACTCCAGACAGTGTTTATTTTCCCATTTAGGGTTTATTTCTCCAGGTGGGCCTTGGAGAGCGGAGGTGAGAGGGGGAAGATCCAAGGGAGACTGCTCCACCAAACGAAAGAAACAAATTCATAACACAGGAAAGTATCTTTTCCTACCCCCCTCTGGGGGTATGTGTGGCCTTGTTACTGCCCCAGCATGCCAGTCCTTCTCCTAAATTGGCAGTCAGTTAAGCAGCTTCGCCTGTAGGGAGGAGAAGCAGCCTCGCTGGAGAAGCCTTTATCCTTCAGACCACTTTATAGACTCAGAGACGCATAGCTGCATAGTCTCCAAAGTCAGAAGGGACTAATATGAACATCTAGTCTGATTTCCTGCAGAATGCAGGCCACAGAACCTCACTCACTCCTTCCTGCAACAAACCTCTAAGTTATTAAAGTCCTCAAATCATGATTTAAAAACTTTAAGGTACAGAGCATCCACCAGCAATTGAGTCACGCTTCATGCTATAGAGGCAGGTGAAAAACCCCCAGAGCATTGCCAATCTGCCTTGGGGAGATTTCCTTCCTGGCCCTAATATGGTAATCGGTTAAACCCTGAACATGAGGACAAGACTTATCAGCCAGAAATATAAAAAAAAATTATCTGTAATAACTCAGAACCCACACCATTAGCCCTGCAGAAGACTGTTTCTCTTCCTTCTCCTCCTGTCTTCCCAGAGGAGGGGATTTGTAAAGGTCTCAGTCAGTCCTTAATTGGACTCAGGTGACCCTAGTGGACCTGAGGTTAACTCTTTTCAGCATGAAGGGCTATCCTTTTGCCATTTTTGAAGGGTGAAGAACCCACTGGGTCATATTGCAACTTGGTCCTATGGCCTGCTGGTGGCATTAGTTGGCATCTAGTTCACAGAGCCATGAGCATGGGTATGTACCTGGCACAGTTCACCTCTCTCCCTGACACCTGCCTTTTCTGTGGCACAAAGGAGATCATGGTACACATCTATCTTGAGTATGCCAGGTAACAGCCCCTTTTCCAGATCTTCCAGAACCTTCTAGTATGTTTCTGGGTACACTTTTCTCCACACCTCCTGATCTACACACACACCATCCGGGGCCCCATGAAGTTGCCCCAAGACCTCCTTGTCAGCCTCCTCCTGGAGCTGGCCAAAGTGGCCATCTATAAAACCAAAGGCTATGGCTACACTCGGTAATTTAAGTCGACTTTAACTAAATCAACTTAACTAAGTCTACTTTAAGTCGACTTAGTGTGTCTCCACTTAAAATTAAAGTTGACTTTGGGGGGAACTTAAAAAGTCAACCTAGAGCGTCCACACTGGACGCCTAGGTCAACTTCTAGGGGCTTAGGGGGACCTAGGGCAGGTCCACGAAGGCAGGGGGGCACCCCTTGCCCAATGCCAGGGGGCTGATCCTTTCCCCCATTGTACCTAGGTACAATGGGGCAAAGGGGGACAGGGACCTTTGCAGGGCATAGGGGCATGGTGGGCAGGGCTCTGCCCTGCACTGTGGGGGGGCATTCCAGGCTCCCCCTGTCCCCCCCCTGGCAGGGAGGGCATTGGTGTAGCCCTGGGGTAGCCCTAAGTCAACTAGGGACTCTAGGGAGTTGACTTAAGCCTTAGGTCTAGTGGAAAGGAGGTTTTATAAAGTTAAGTTGACTTTATTTTCCTTAAGTCAACTTAAGCAAGCTGCTTAAGTCGACTTAAGGAAAGTGTAGTGTAGACGCAGGGTAAATTAAGTCGACTTAAGCAAGCTTAAGTCAACTTAATTTACCAGTGTAGACGCAGCCAAAGAGAGGTTGATGACCAAGAGGATGCTTTGTTACTGTGGGGCCTATATGTGTTCCCTTTTTTTGTTCACATATCCAGGCAGAATTCCTCTGAGCTGCATCCGCTGGCTCCCTCGACGCCTTTGAAGAGCTGTCAGCACTGTCCAGCATTCTCTGCCCAATGTCCTCTTCAGCTTCCCTACTTTTGACCCTTATGCCATTCCTGGATCTTTCATTTGTTGCCCCCCATAATTAGTGGCATTCCAGGCTCAGTAGTTCTTCCTCTTAGGCTTGGGGAGTGGGCTTCAGCTATGGGCTGGAACTAGCCTGCCCACATCCTAGAACCCAATAAGACTAGTCTCTTATAGCTGTCCACCCTGACTTGGTCAAACAGGATGCTTATTTAAGTGTATAAATGTGAATTTGGGTGCCTACCTTCTGAATTTTGACCTAAGAGTTATTGTGATTCTTTTGTTTTCACCTATTTCCTTAGTAGGCCTGGATGATATTCATTATGATGACTCTTAGTAGGGGAGATTGGAAAAGATGCTTCATTTTAGGGTCCTTTGAAATCTTCCCATTGCTCCTACCAAGAATTATCTACCTTGACTGTGTGGAACAATCTTTCAGATTCTTCCTGCATAACTGTGGTAAGGTAATGACAGGTCATTTCTGAATAAATCCAGCACTCTTTATGGCATTTAATATTAAAACCTACTTGAATAATGTTTGTGACACTATTCTGGCACAGCTAGATATCCAGAGATCCATCAGCTTTATGTGGCTTGACGAAATTGTAAAATTATGATCTGCTAGGGCACAGACCTTCAGGGTCTATAATAATTTTCAAGATGAAGTTCTTTGAGACAGTGCTGACATTGTTCTTGGAGTCCTCACAGCTTGGGGTCCTTGGGGATTTCAAAGTGCACGTAGACATTAGCTCACACTGAGGTGGATCATGACTTCTTGACATAACAATTCCTTCTCCATCTTAAAAATCTGTTCTGAGGGCAACGTGATGAGAAGGCAACACTTTATAATCCTTTTGGATCAGGATTCTTATGTAACATAAGATATTATTATGAAATTAATTACAAGGGTACACACAGTAACCACATAAAAACTTGGAGCTTAATTAAAGTCAGGTGTAATCAGTGCAACCTAACTGACTTCATTTGTATTATACTCCCTTCCCTATAGCTGAATTTGGACATTTATGCCTAAACGTAAAATAACTGTGAAATCATTCTAGCTAGTGTAGTGTATAAAACATTTCATTTTTGGGGGGAAAAAAAGGATTTTAAAATCTGAATGAATTAGATTTGATTTCTTGAGTTTTGATTGAAAAAGAAATGTCTTTTCTTGCTAAAATATCAGTATTACTATGTACAAGTGGAAAAAAACATTTTTAAAATACATCTAAAAACAATATAATACACAATCTTTCTCATTAATAGAGAATGTAGAATTCCAGGATTTGCATCATTTGGCAAATCCACTCTAAAAACAAATTCAACACCAGCATTCCCATTTTAGAAAGTATTTTGTCTAGTTGTGTTACCAGAGATCTTTGTTCGAGATCTTTGCTTGAGATCAAAGAGGCCTTTGTATTCTTCTCTTCATAAAAGTATAAATAATCTAAGAAGACATAGAAGATTGACAAGACTTGAAGGTGTCTCTCAGTTTGTGCCAATTTTTCCCAAATTGAATGCAGATGTGTTCAGAGGAAAGCTAATGAGGACAGGAGAGATATCAAAAGGAATCAGAAAAAAACACATTTCCAGTGATAATATTTCTTATTCAGGTGATGTAAATAGGTGAAACGTATCTATCTTCAAACCATGAAGTCTCCAAGGAACAATCATTACAAAATTATTTGCAACTATATATACAGAAAGAAATATAGCTCTGTCCAAAGTGTTTCAACTTCAGAAATGGAGTTTATTCTCGCCTTGTCATCATTTTAATTTCATTAGTGTGAAGGTCCTTTAACCCATCCTGTTCATCTCTTAATAGAGAGTTTCCCTAGAGCTTTTCCAGTCAAGGGACATTTATCTTCTGTGTCTCACAGACTATTCACGGCTAGATGTTGCTTTTTTACCAGAAGCTAGAGTATCACAGTATTGAACACGGTATGCATATTTGGCCATGGTGCTGCATCATTCATGTAGAAAACTTGAACCAAAACCAAAAATATGTTTTGCCTCTATCATAAACCACTAAAAGCATTTGAAGGCCCAACTAAACTTAAAAATGGTGGCATTTGAAGTAAAGTCATGTAAAGAAAAAATTCTGGTGGTAGTCAAGATCATACATAAACCTAATGCAGATGGCTTTCTCTTTCTGTGCTTATAGTTAATCCTGGATTCCTGTTCCTATCTCTATTGTCACTTTCCACTACAATAGGGACAGGAAGAGAGGACCAGGTCTGACCCAAAACAAGAAGAGGAAAATGTTAGAACAGTGTTTTTTCTAGCATGAATCCAAGATCTTGTTAAATTGCTGTATTTTAAACTGCCTAAAGGTTTCTGCAATGTGACAGAGAAGACAGTTCCATTGGGCAGCAAGACCTGATAAGAGAACAGAGTGGGTATGAATGCAGTAGTGTGGTCCATAGCTTTATGTGAATCAATTCAGGCTGTAGCCCTTTGGAAACAGCTTTCTCATAACTTGTAGCTCTAACTTTAGAGAAATAATTCAGTTTTAAAGAGGGAAATCCCAGACTAGAGTTCTATGGCTATGTCTACCCTAGAAAAAATTAGGTCGACTTTGTTAAGTCAACTTAAAGTGGTTACCCTGAACATGGACTTAGTAAATCGACCTAACTGCCCTTAAATTGACTTAATAAAGTCGACTTAAGGGTTAATCCATGTCCACATTGTACTTAAGTCAACCTAAGGAGTCGACTTAAGAGATAGGTCGACCTAACCAGCAGGTCTTCCTAATTCGACTTAAGCTTTCATTAAGTCGACTTAAGGAATTTCTTAAATTGACTTAATGAAAGCCCAGTGTGGACAGGGAGTAATTTAGGTCAATTTAAGGCTACTTAAGTCAACCTAAATTGCCAGTGTAGACATACTCTATGACTTCAGCTTCAGTAATCAAAAATCCCAGCATAAGGCTGACTGGATCTAGTGTTGAGGAAGAGAAAGTCCAAATCACTAAGTGGTTGTATCCTTGTGGAAAGAGACAAAATATTTCTAATTACTGACTATACTGCCTTAATGGGGAAAGATATTATGTTTAAATGAGTGAATTTTTCTTCAGGATGTAAAGTTTATGGCTTTAGAGAGTCAAAAGTGGGAATTTTTATAAATGTAAATGCTTCCGTTGTAGTGAAAGGCTATTTATGATGGAGAATTTTGCAGTATCTATGTTGCACATGAAGTAGGCTAAATTAACTTGATTGAATTCAGCTGAAGCCGATAGAATTACTTTACCCACTATATTGTGAAGTTATTTGGTTGCCAACATTATGTAATGCAACTGAGGCTGGAGAAAAGAAATGTACATTAGGGAGAAAAATCAGATCAGTTAGCTCCAGCCCTTGGGATTGATCTTTTCAATTCAGCTAGAATGTTTTCTAATACACTTTGGCTACTTCAGAAAAAGTCAAACTGAATCATATCAGGGATCAAGAGTTTTCCCTGGTCTAAAGAATGATTTTAAGGCAGGCTTTTTCAATGGTTTGACACAATCGGCTTTGGTTGACCAAATGTTGAAATCATGTTAGAAACCATTACAAGTGGAACTAAGTTTAAACAGAGTTAAACCATTTTTCCAGTAAGTTGTAAGAAATCCTTTGTAGATGGAAGCTTCCTTCCCTGGACTTCTAGTCTCACTTGTCATGGCGTTGAGATGTTAAGTCAATATCACTATTCCTGACCCTCCCGTATATATAAAAACAAATTGGGGTATGGTGCTTAGGGGATTCTATTCCCAGGACGGATTACCACATGGACCTATGGGGCCCATGCCCAGGGCCCTACCAGGATGCGGGGGCCCTCCGCCACGCCGGTGCTGGGAGGGTGGGGCCACAGCCAGCCTGGGCCAGAGGCCGGGCTCCTCACTCCTGCCTCACCCCTGGGCCAACTGATCTGCCTCCAGGGGCAGGGCAGGCCAGCATGACTGGTTGCTCTGCTCCAGGGGTCAGGTCAGCTGGCAGGCAGTACAGCCTCTGACATGGCCTTTGGGCCACAACAGAAGCTCACTGCATGTGCCAGTCAGTCCTGTCACCTCTGGGGGCCAACCAGCCAGGCTGGCCAGGGCCCGCCAGCACTGGCCTGCCCGCAGAGGGCCAGGGCCCTAGGTTGGATGGGGATGGGGCACAGCTCCCGGCGGAGGGGCCAGGCCCCAGGTGGGGGGGGGACCAGTGGGGGAGGTCCAATCAGCCTTAGTCCATTCCTCCTTCTCAGGAATGATAAATGATGACATCTGAGTGGGAAGAGAAACTCTGCCTGTGATGATTCCCTCCATGCACAGATTCTCAGAAAACAATTTTCTGGATCTATTCATAATTTATCCAGTAATAATAGATTTGTGCGTTTTATATGGCTGCTTTTATTCCTACATTCAAATCTAATTTTATTTTATCTCAATTAATTTTTAACTTGGTTAGCATTTTGAAACTGAGTGCCAAAAGTTGGGCACCAAATCCATTTTTGAAATGGAGAACTGAGCCACAGAGAAACTAACGGCCAGATTTTTAATGTCATTTAGGTACCTAACTCCCATTAAAATCAATGGGAGTGAGGCACCTAAATCACTTTAAAATCTGACTCTTGGTCTCTCTTTATGTCTCAGTTTCCCGTCTCTAAAATGGGTATAGCAGGAACTTCCTAAATCACAGTGGTGTTGTAAAGATAAACATATTAAAGACTCTGTGGCACAGATGCTATAGTAACAGGGGCTGTATAAGAGTTTTAGATAAATAGATGTTCAAAGAATTAACCTAACTCTGTTCCCACTGAAGTCAATGATTTGTATTACAGTTTCAGTAACATATGAAAACGAAGATTGGAGGCCACACTGTGTAGTAGGGACATGTATATTGAAACAGTCTCTGTCATCAAAAGCTTACACTCCAAATAAACAAAGGGTGGTAGGGGAAACAATTTACCCTATGTTACCCAGCAATTAGTAGAAAAGTGAGGAATAGAACTCAGATTTAATGATTCCTAGGCCAGTAATCAGTCCACCAGACCATACTGCGGCCTAAGTAATAATTTAATGATTTTTAAAAATCAACTTTCCACACAAAGAAATGATTTTGGCCATTTTTGAGTTAAACTTTATCTTTTGTTCATAGAAGCCTCATACTCAAAAAGATAAGTCCTTCACATCAATAAAATACGGTGAAGATGAATAGCCCCACATTTAATGCTGATGCCAGGTCTCTGTCCACCTCTTCATAAGAAAACAAATAT
Organism: Pelusios castaneus; assembly: GCA_007922175.1. NCBI lineage: Eukaryota > Metazoa > Chordata > Testudines > Pelomedusidae > Pelusios > Pelusios castaneus. Next base: position 9,246,853 of record ML685849.1, on the reverse strand, counting down.
TAATAGTGTTGAACAAAGAAATAGCACTTAGACCAGATTCTGCTTTGCTGGATTTATATCCTTGCCGTTGACAGATAGTAGGATATCTATCCAAATAGTCTTGTGTTTCCCTTCTGTGTACTTTCTTGGGCTGAAGTGGCTGCTCAGTCCAACAGAAATTAAACATATAAATCTCTGTGCTCAGTATGAGAAATGTTACCTTTTTTAGTACTGCTATACACTAGATTTTTTTCAGTGACATCTTTAGTTTTAAAGATCTTTAAATATCTCCAGAGGGCCATATAAAGGGGAAACATCACTGAAGAGCCATGAGACAGCATGACAAAATTGCTTAGGTTCATTCACCAGGAGTCAAAATGACACACATTGCAGACATTACATTAATGGATTGGGAGACTTTGTTTTGTAATTTATCTACAAAAAGAAGCTCATCTGTAATACATCCATTTATTTTTGTTTTGCTGGTTATGATAAAAATCCTAAAGGAGCATCAAAGCACTGCACAAAGTATAGAGCAACCAACAAAACAGCTAAAAAATGTACTTTTAATATGAGCAATACACTTTGTCTAGTAAATACTCTTGCTACTCTCCTCTACGTTGCAGATGTTCTAGTGAAAAGACTTCTTTTTTAATCAATGTCCAAAAGTATATTAGCTGTCTCAAATCAATGGAATATATAATACACCTAGCCAGGCACTTCTGGCAATGCAGATGGGATGTTCCAGGAGACATGGCTGCATCTGGTATGCTCAGCAGCAATTTTTGGTCAAATAGGATTCTTGCCAGGGGTAATTATTATTTCTTCCATTTGTTGTTGTTATTTATATTATTGTAGCATTGAGGAGCACCGGTTTGTTGACATATTTCTGGTATTGAGATGATCAATTTGAAGAAATTATTCCTAGTTTCTTTCAGATGCCAATTTTGCTACTGCTAACATCCATATCCCAAACCATAACCACAAGACTAAAGTACAGCATGCGCTACATGAAGTGGCATATTAAATCAATTGGGGAACTGAAGCTGATGCCCAAAGGAGCAGCCTGCTTGGTCAGAAGTGTATTTCATTCTGAGCACGACAACAGTGCTTCATGTGTTCCATCTTCATTGCCGAGCAATTGGTTTCTAGATGCAGTTTAAAATGTCATCAGGTTTTGACCTTTACAGTTGTAGCTGGCTTGGGACTTGTCCGCTTGAAAGAGTATCTATCCACCCATGAGACACTGCTGCAGATGAATTCAGCACAGTGGCTATGTCTACACTTGGAAATTTAAGTCGACTTTAGCTAAGTCAACTTAGTTAAGTCGACTTAGTGAGTCTACACCTAAATTTTAAGTCGACTTTGGGAGGAACTTACAAAGTCGACCTAGAGCGTCCACACTGGATGCCTAGGTAGACTTCTAGGGGCTAGAGGGACCTAGGGAAGGTCCACAGAGGCACGGGGGGCACCCCTTGCTCAGTGCCAGAGGGCTCAGCCTTTGGCCCATTGTACATAGGTACAAAGGGGGAAAGGGACCCTGGCAGGGCATAGGGGCAGGGTAGGCAAGGCTCTGCCCTCTCCTGTGGGGGGGCATGCCAGGCTCCCCCTGTGCCCCCCATGGCAGGGAGGGCATTGGCGCAGTCCTGAGGTAGCCCTAAGTCAACTTAGGGCTATCCCACATCTACACTGGCTTAAGTCAACTCTAAGGAGTCGACTTAAGCCTTAAGTCCAATTAAAACAAGGTTTAATAAAGTCAACTTAATTTTAATTAAATTGACTTTCTTTTCCTTAAGTCGACTTAAGCAAGCTGCTTAAGTCAACTTAAGGAAACTGTAGTGTAGATGCAGGGTAAATTAAGTCGACTTAAGCAAGCTTATATCGACTTAATTTACAAGTGTAGACGCACCCTATGGCTGGATCTGTAGGTGCAACAGAGAGGTTATTGGTGACAGTGGCTGCTTGACTTTGAAATGTATTCCCCACTTTGGTCTGAAATAGCCCTAATCTGTTGACCTGAAGGTCCCATGTGAAACTCATCTGTTTTTGTAGGCTTTGGTGCAGTGGGTAGATAGCTGGGATTTGAAGATGTGCTATTTTTCACTTGTTAATGTTCTGGTTATTTATTTTTACTGGGGCTATAGGGTAAGAATAAGCTGATAAAAGTGATTTTATTTTTAAAGAATTTGTTGTGTCATGGGTACTTGGTGCCTGGGACAAGCATTTTTAAAACATAAATATAAATTAAAGTAAATAATTTAAGCCAAATCTTTAAATATGAGTGTCTTATACTGATCCCCAAATCCAGGCTTAGACACCTAAATAAAATTGCTTTGCTTTGAAGGTGTCACCTGTGGTGGTGAGATGACAATGCAGTTTCCATACTGGTTCAATCCTCGGCCCATCTGCAAAGAACACCACTAAATGTGGCAGGTAGAACAGTAGCATTTGTAAAGTGCCTACTTCACTGATAAATTGAAGGAGATCATCCATTGAATGGCTGACTTTTAGTATTCAGACCTGGATTCAGATCAGTTATTTAAAGTTAAAAGACTTTATATTTCATATCCAAAGACCAGACAATCTAGTCTGCCAATATGTTAGTGTATCTAAAATTTAAAAGAAAAAATCCATTACTTGTCAGGGTTTTTTTACAAAAACTCAGCATAATGAATTCACGTTGAAGATGTTGTGAGTCTAAATGAATGGGGTTGCTGGTCTATGGCCTGTGGTATATGGGAGGTCACTAGATGATCACAAATGGTCCCTTCTGTCCTTGCAATCTATGAGCACATTTCATTTAAGCAAGAGATCTATCTAGAGTAACCAAATAGCAAGTGTGAAAAATTGGGATCAGGGTAGGGAAGTAATAGGCAGTTATATGAGAAAAAGCTCTTAATATCGGGATTGTACCTATAAAGTCAGGATACCTGGTTACCCTAGATCCATCCAGATTTTTCACTAAGCCAGAACTAGAGAAGTGTCTGATCTCACTATATGCTTTTCTCTCCCGCTTTCAGTCTCCAATATTATTTCAGTACCTTCATTTAAACTTTATATCCCCTCTCTTTTGCCTTACACTCCTCTGGTGGTGGATGGGTAATCAGTAGTAGATGATTAATTTATTATAGTTCTCTTACAGATGCACTTATTAGGAAATGTGAGCCATCTGTCCTCTTGAACAGAATCAGGGGGTGGGGGTTATAACAGCAAGTATTACTGGTGTGAAGGATCTTGCACAACAAATTGATGACTTCCAGTAAAATATAAAATACTAGACAAATCTCTATCTTTCACTTTCATACACACATACACACAAGAAAATCTGGTTCTTCACTTCTGAAACCCCAGAAGGCTGCTACTTCAATAAAAGGATGCAAGGCTTGGATGGAAGTCAAATTTTCGACAATTTAGTGATACAAGTGAAAAATTCTATACCTTGAAACTCCCTGTAGGTGCATGCCCACAGGCACTGCCCTGGGGCAGGCTTGTGTCCCACCTAAAACTGTCTTTAGCCCCGACCTCTGGGTGAGATGGGCTGGAAACAGCAATAATCCACAGCCCCCGGCCTCCTGGTGAGGCGGGCTGGAGACGGCAATAATCTGCAGCCCCGGCCTCCAGGCGAGGCGGGCTGGAGACGGCAATAATCTTTAGTCCTTGACCCCAGGTGGGGCAGGGCTGGTAACACCAACAGTCTCTAGCCTGGCATAGCGTGGCAGGCATGGATTACAAAAAGGAGGGGGAGGGGGAATACCTCTCGTAGGCTTACATGGGGATAGAAGTGATAGCCAGACTCTGGGTGGCTAGCGGGAAGGGAGGGGAATGCAGGCCCACCCAGCACCACTGCATCCCAGCCCAGGGCCCTCTCAGTGACTGAGGAGTGTCACTGGCTCAGTGGGTTTCTGCCCCTGCTCTGACTTGGAGGCCCTAGCTCCAGTTTGGCAATGGCTCGCTATCCCTGGGCTGCTTCCTCCTGCCCCGGGTCCAGATACCTGCAATCCGGGCTCACCCTCCAGGACATCAGGGTACTCCGCATGGGGAACGCTCAGCAGACCCTCACTATCAGCGGGAGGCAGGTCTGGCAGCTCGCCAATCTCCTCAGCCAGCAGTAGCTCATCCAGGTCCTCCGGCTCCTCCACAGAGGGTAGCTCCTCTAAGTCTTCTCCTTGGGGCACTTCTGGGGACTTTCCATCTGTCTCTCCTGTGGGATCCACCGGCGGGGCCCCAAGCACAGGGAGGAATCTGGGGTCAGGAGACTGCAGTCTGGGGATGGGACGGTCCTCCACTTGGGCTGGCCTGGGCAGCCTGCCAGGCATGGCTGCCTTCTCCCTGGGAGCCTCCCAAACTGAGGCTTCAGGCCTGCTTTTTATACCTCCTCCCCCCCCTGGCTCCGCCCCTCTGCTTCTGGGCCTGGGGCTATGCAGTAGCCTGCTTGGGCCAGTAGGGGGAGTGCAGCCTTCTGTCAGCCTCAGAGTTGGAGGCAGCCACTCCTCTTTGCTACACTCCCTTTTTAACAGTCAGATGTCGAAGTGACTTTCCTTTGAGACTACCTTTCCACGTATGGTGTACCAAAGGACCATGCCATCTTTGAGCATCAGGATGAGTTGGAATGAAAATGATCAGCAACAAATGAAAGTAATGTTCTGTAGCATTCCAAAGAAAAGCTCTTTAATTTGAAATGGAACAAATGCCAGATTGCGTTAGATGAGATTAGTCACAAAGGACAAGTTCCATGAGGCCCAAGAAAGCAGGAAGCAGTTGTGCAAAGAGAAAGATTCCAAAACTAGGAGTCTTAATAGAGATACATGTTAATTAATCCCTAATTCATTACAATTAATTTCTCTATGCAGAAAACTGATTAAGGACAGTGCAGTATGGCACTGGAATGATTTGCATTGATGTGATGTCACAATACTCCACCTCAGCAGCCCACCAGGCCACTGCAGAAGAACCAAGGGTCCTGAGTCTCACCATTTTATTTAATGTGTCATTTCCAGGCACTAGTGAGTTTCATATTTCTGTTTCCTATTCTGTTTGAAAGTGTCTCTCAGTTAAAATCTTTGTCTCTGACTCTTTTGGCACACTGTCATTTCTGCTATTTTTATTTGTATAAAGACAACAGAGTCCTGTGGCACTTTTAAAGACTAACAGATTTATTTATCGCATTAGCTTTCATGGGAGATTTTCTGTTAGCCTTTAAAAGTGCCACAGGACTCTGTTGTCTTTCTACAATAGACTAACACGGCTACCCCTTTGGAATTTATTTGTATAGACATTCTACCTTGTGAAAAGACAAACAAAGCCATCCAGTCCTGTAGTCTATCTCTCTATCTCTTAGAAGATAATCTTCATCAATTTTGTTCTCATTTTTCTTCCTATCTACTTGTCATTCTTGATTATACACATTTTTCCTTGTCTGGTGAGATCTGCCGTCATGTGGATTAAAATCAGGAGGCATTCCCGACCATTTTTCAAGCTATCCTTTGGTGGAATTTTTCTTGGCACGCTTTGGCTAATCAGGCTCACAGAAGTCTTGAGCCATATTTCTAACTATGGATTCACTAACTAGGATTATTTGCCTCTATTTACTCTCTGTAATCTCCCTTTACTACTGGTCAGATAGTTACCTCTCCGATCACCCTCAGGCTCCTTAGTCTGATGTTCGCTTGTCATGTGAAAGTCATAAAAGGTAAATGGTTCCATTCAAGTTTCATTTCTCTTCTTGTAGACTTTAGTCATCTTTGATGCTATACTATTTTATCTTCCTTCATTCTTTCTTATATTTTCCACCTCTGTCACTAACATAAAGAGCCCTTGTGACTCCTGGTAATCACACCCATTGCAGCATACCTGATTTGGCTTCATTTGTCTTTCTCAGTAATGTCAACTGCAGTTTAAGTTCTTGACTCTCTTATTTCAAAACAAAACCTAATTTAGACCTGTGCATATGATTGCCTTGGATTCTTCAGTCACAATTACGTGTAACATGAGCCAATGCTGGAAGCTGCAGCTAGACAAAGGCAGATTGGAAATGAGGCATATATTTTTAATAGTGAGAGTAATTAACCATTGGAACAATTTACCAAGGATTGTGGTGGATTCTTCATCAAGAACAATTTTAAAATCAAGATTGGATGTTTTTCTAAAAGATATGCTTCAGGAATTATTTGGGAGAAGTTCTATGGCCTGTGCGATATAAAAGTGGTCAAACTAGATGATCATAATGGTCCCTTCTAGCCTTAGAATATATGCATATAGGAATTTTTGATAGGAGTTATTACTTCAGCAATTGCTATTGCTTCTTATTTGAGTACTTGTTGGTTTGTTGGTACATGTGTTTCAAGTTTGCAAGTTCATGTTTGCAGTCTGCTCTTCACAGCTGTACTAGCTAGGATTGCACATAGTTGTATGTCTACATTTACATGAAGAACAGAGTCCTGTGGCACTTTTAAAGACTAACAGATTTATTTATCGCATGAGCTTTCGTGGGAGAAAATCCCACTTCGTCAGATGCTTTGAAGATGGGAAATTTACTGAATGGGAGGAAATATTCCTCATGCAATAAATAAATCTGTTAGTCTTTAAAAGTACCACAGGACTCTGTTTGTTTTTCTGCAATAGACTAACACGGCTACCCCTTTGGAACTTGATTACATTTACATGAGGATTTACTGTGACATACAATCAATCACTTAAACAATAACCAAAAGTAATGAAAATAAAGGAAACCAGGAAATCTCATGAGCAAGTCTGTTCTTAAGACATTGGTAGCCCGATTTTACAAATGTTAGAGGTGTGGATATTTTTCTGATGCTTGCCAGTACATAATATTTCTACAGTATCTAGCACAATGAGATTCAACTTCATTGTAGCCTTTAGCCATAACCACAATATAAACATTAAGTAATAGTGATATCAATCTACTATGTGATTGCTTTACAAAAATAATCCTTAGAATTTCTTGAGATGTTGGGCCCAATTCTCAACTTGTGTACCTCATTGGCTATTTACACCACCTGAGTATCTGTCCTTTTATATTAAAACAATGAGCTGACAGTTACTTAGCAGTAATATAAACAAACATGTGCTTTAATTACATAGGGAAGAAAACTAGGTGGAACAAATTATCCACTGTCTAATATCATACATGCAAAATAGGCCCGGATTCAGAATTTCTTATTTGGTCATCCATATGAATATTTTGTGGGTACAATTTAGGCACCAGTGTTGGACAATTTGGGCATACGTAATAACACTACAGTGTTATGTAACACCTTTCATTGGAAAGTGCATCAACAAGAGCCAAGTATTTGAGTCCTACAACATGTCCATGAAGGACTATTGTACTAGGATGACCAGGTACCAAGTGTGAAATATCGGGACAGGTGGTGATGGATAATAGGCACTTAAATAAGAAAAAGCTCCAAATAGCCAGACTGTCCCTATAAAAGTGGGACATCTGCTCACCCTATATTGTTCATATGATGTTGTGCAGACCGTACCACTGGTAGAGTCAGGTGAGCTTAGATTTTAGCTTCCAGTTCCATGTACTAACCACTGGATAACACTTCTTTAATGGCTATAAATTCATATAGTCCTTCTCCAGCTGAACTATTGCTAACTAGGGCTATGTCTACACTGGCAATTTAAGTCGACTTAAGGAGGCTTAAGTCGACTTAAATTAAGCCACATCCACACCAGGCTTTCATTAAGTTGACTTAAGAAATTCCTTAAGTCGACTTAATGAAAGCTTAAAGTCAACCTAATAACTACCACTCCTTAGGTCAACTTAACCCATAAGTCGACTCCTTAAGTTGACTTAAGGACAGTGTGGACATAGAGTAATCCTTAAGCTGAATTTATTAAGTCAATTTAAGGGTGCTTAGGTCGACTTAACAAAGTGCACTAAGTCGACTTAAAGTTAAGTCAACTTAGTCCACTTTGTTATGTCAATTTTAATAAGGTCGACTTTAAGTCGACTTAAAGTCGACCTCATTAAGTTGGCTTAACAAAGTCAACCTAACTTTTTCTAGTGTAGACATAGCCTAGAGCACTAAGAAACTCAATAAGTGATAGTGTATGGTGTATAAATTAATCAGGAGCCTCCTTTTAAAGTGTTTCCATTCCTCATGTCCTGTGAATATTTCACATTCTGTTTATGACATCACAAAACATTTTTGACGGGCCTTGCCTTACAAATTGCCTGAGGTCTTATATTCCTGGCAACGTGTTCAGCCTGACTTTGAATGTGCTCCAGTCCCTAGTCCCCCAGTATGGGATTGCTGGCTGCTGGCTACTGGCTGCCGTTAATGCTGCTGTTACATTCTTCATGGCCTCAGTATTATGCCCTCAGCTTTGTTGTATGAGTGGCTGAACCATTCTGTGTCTAAATAATTCCAATTTATATGCTATTAAATCTGAAACAGATGGTTTCCTGGCCCTTTTTCACTTTCAGTCATGCTGCTTCTGTAGTTTGTCTCAGAAAGAAGTTCAGGTAACTAATCTGTTTGCTACTTATAAGCTTTATTGATCCTTGCTTTGGAATTTGTATGTGTGTGAGAGAGAGGGAGAGAGAAAGAAAGTGAGAGCGAGAGAGTGAGTGAGAATGAACCGGGCTCTGAGTGTCTGTTGCTGTGCACTCTACAATGAATGAACTAAACACTTCTCTTTTATGCTGCTGCTTGCATGCCCTGTAATCACACTAACACAGCACAGTGAGAAACTTCTCTTTAAAGACATTCCAATGGCCTATTCTGAGCAATCATTTTGTATGCTGCATTGTATCTGTCTATGTTACCACATCAGTACCTTATACCCAGTTATTGCCTCTATGAACTGTATTGCCTGTTACTTGAATACTGATTTTAAAAAAAATGTATACATTCCATGATCACTGTAAAATAGTTTTAGGAAATCAAAATTAACTTAATCAAATGATGGTGGGGAAAAAAGTGTAAGAGAAAAGGTAGGAAATACTGAGAAAAAGAGGTTTGCCTTTTGTATGTGTGTGTATAGCAGCTGTGGATGTGACACAATATCCTAACAACCTACATTAAAAAGATGCCACCCAATCATTGTGTGTTCTGTGCAAAACTCCTCCTCTCTCATTTTGGCTAGGAAGAGACCCTTAGAAAGACTGCCCTTTCTGGCTCATACAGACTGTAACATATAAAAGCTGTTAGTAGCTCCTGTAGCCAGCAGCTTCAAAACTTGCAGAGTTTTGCTCTTTGAGGGTTTGTAGTAAAACACAATCCTCATAACAACGGTTCACACTACAACATAGGAAAGAACTGTATAAATTGGGATCACAGTATACTGTATTCATTTTTGTTATTAAACAGAGGTAAGCCATTCAGCTCAATAAGTTTGCTTTGCATGTATTTTTATTAATGTTCATCCCATTTTGCTGAAGTAAGATTTTAATATTATTACTAAGATGTCCTGTTTTCATGCTTTTTATGTTCTTTGCTTGTTAGTTTGTATATGAGACATTATCAGAGCCATTCATGCAAGCAGCAAAAGACATGAGCTGGCATATATTTTTCATCCCCAATAAATAAAATTCTGTGACATTCCTTGAAGTCTGTCCAGGTAGAACAAGGTGTATGGTGTGTAGTACAGACTGGTGGTGTGTATTAACACTGTCATGGTGCAGAAAGTGTGTCTGTGATTATGGCATTCTTGATATGATGGCACTTTATTTGATTATATTTTTTAAAAGTCATATTAAGGTTCATTTCTATAGACTGTTATGAAGGAATCTCTCTCGATTGCTTTGTATTGGACATTTGACATGTTATGAAAAAGCTTTTGATTTTAGGGAAAAAAAATTTTCTAGCAAGCAAAAGATTTAAGTGGAGAATCACATCTTCTGACACCTTTTCTTCCACAGATCTGCTGTCTGCTCTCCTGTCTTAAAGCTGAGCAACTCTGTGGCCTATTTTCCTCCCCTGGCCCCAAAATGACAGCAATCTCCGCAATAAGTTGTGCTTTCTTATTTTCCATTCTCTGTGAAACAAGTGCAATAACATTACCCAATTCCACCGAGCTATTCCTCTCAAACAAAAATTTCACTGATATCGAAGCAGCTTTGGCAGCTCATCTGGACTCTGCAAAAATCCCCAAAGCCAGGCGGAAGCGATACATTTCGCAGAATGACATGATTGCCATCCTTGATTACCATAATCAAGTAAGAGGCAAAGTCTTTCCACCTGCTTCAAACATGGAATATATGGTAAGTGGATTTCGTTTACTTCTAAGAGGGAAATAACATTCATTAGACCTGCTGGAAAATATAAGAGACTGTAAATCACTGATTTCATTTTCCAGAGCCAAGCCAACATTTTTTAGTTTAGTAGGGAAATGATTGGTAACAACTGCATGGCTTTACTATAACTTTTTCTAGCTGAGGTATTGTCATGAATAATTAATAAGAGCTATGGGCCAAATTGTGAACTCGTTACCCACCCTGCTGAATATTTACTCTCAAAAAGTAGTTGCAATAAAGTAAATGAGATTTGAACCACTAAGGTTACTCAGTGGCTGCTCACTAGGATGAGTGAGGGATGCTTTTAAGTAATTAGGGACTAAACTGAGTGGTTAAGATCCTAATTACTAATAATTCCATTACCTAATTACTAGGGAGAACACTGTCACAGCCCTGATGTATTTTTTAAAACTGCATTCCAAAAACATAGCTAGTTTCTTCCACATGTACTTTTTGCAGAGGGTACACTATATTGATATGCTGCATAGTAAGTTTATTTAAGGGACTGATTTGTCTTGTATTTCATTTTGTGTGAGTATTTCATATCCAGCTACTATTTTATTTCTCTGTCAAATACAGTACTTGTTTGAAATGTTTCTCTAAACATGTTGGATTTACTCAGAAATCAATGTGCATGACATGTTATGCCTGTTGCAGGTATTTTTAACTTAATTGGTTAAAGGTTTTTCTTGGAAATCTCTGTTCCAATACGCTAACTGAACACACTACTTATTTCCTTAGTATTATTTAATGCTTTGTCACTGAAATAACTGCTCAGCCAGTGTATTTCCAATATGTGTTTCAACTCTTAGTGCAGGCATACTTCAGTGCTCTGATGTTAAAAATAGGTTAGCTAAGCAGAAATCCTTTTACCTACTGAGTAAAGAATTCACATTGTTTTTGAAGGGTGTCAAATTTTGCATTTGGAGTATATTATTCAATTAAAGTCACAGCAGCATGTCAGATGACAAGAGATGGTTAACACATTTAAGAAACAGGACACCTCTAACATGACATCCAAAAAAGGGGCTGATGATAGTAAAAACAACTCCTCCTCTTTAGTAGCTAATGACTAAGAGTTTGGACTTCTTTCAGTCACATTTGTTACCTAAATCTGGGTTTGATCATGCAATCTTCTGAGCTTCTCCCAAGGGTGACTCAGAGAGCTGAGTGTGCTCAGAATCTTGCATTATCAGTGATATAGATTGAATCTGAAATTTGGTTCAGTGGAAAGGTCAGAGGCAGAAAAAAATGAGAAGGTCAAAAGTCAAGCTCAATCGACATTTTAATTACTGAATTCTGTGGCTGATGGTTTCTACTGATTCTGTATAAATAAACTTCACCAAACTGTCTGGCAGAAGGGCCACCTAGCATTGCCCTCCCCTTGGCTTGTGTCTTTTGGAAATGTACTCTGCAATCCACTACAATAAAACCAGCTGAAATTCACTTCAAAAGCAATGTAAGGGGGGAGGTCATATTCACAAGTTTTGGAAAAATCATTCACAAGATAAAAGTAAAGAAATTGAGAGGAGGATGACTCCATTCACTTCATTAATTTGATTGAATTAACACCTTTACAATACTGCTAGAGCTTCATTAAATATCGTTGGGCTTTCTGCTGGGCTTCACCCCAAAGTGGATACTTCTAGACAGGACAGGTTTGATAACCCATTGGTAGTAGGGGTGAAATTCATGACATGCTGCATTTTACTCCTTTTCTTGAGTCATCACTGTAAAATATCTTGCAACCAGCCATCCAGTAGCTGTATGGATGCCCCTTTCATCATCAGCTAGTTCAGTAGCCACTAAGAGAAAAGCAAGGCTTCTCTGAAGTGTTGCTTCCTCTTTAAATTGGTCAGCGGAGGCACAGTGGCAGTCATGTGCTCCATTGTTTCCTCCTTCAGATTTTAGAGAATGACTTAGGCAAAAGGATTAAAGATTACATTTCACACTTAGGGCTGGTCTACACTATGCAGTTAGGTTGACATAAGGAGTTTCCATAGGCCTAATTATGTGAATGCCTACACTATAGGCTTACTCCCATAGTTAGGGCGGCATAGTGTCCTAGAAGCTTTATCCCTTACAGCAGTTGTTGGTTATCTTACTCCTGCTGTGAAATTGACAAGAAAGCAGGGAAGCTACAGCTCAGCTGTCCCTGCTCCCCTGGAGAGTTGGGCATCTGGGCACCTCTCCTGGCTGGAAGCCAGGGTCAGAATCCCAGGTAGCCAGACGTTGTTCTCAACTGGGAGCCAGGGTGAGAAGCCCTTAGCAGCCCTGCTGCTCACAACTAGGACCTGGGCAACCTTGTCAATTTCATGGCTCCTGGAGCTGTGAAGAGGGAGAAATTGGGGCAACTGAACTCCAATTCCTGGGAATGAGAAGCCCTGGGCAACTTCCATCCAAGGGAATGGGAAACAAATGTGGGGGGAGGCGGATCAGAGCTGACTGCCAGGAGCCTGTAAACCTATGGGGCAGCTGAGCTCTCAGCAGGATGTTGCCAGTGGAGCTGAAAAACTGGGCTTTCAGCTCCCCATTCTGCCCCTCTTAGGTTGAGGGAAGAGCTCCTGCTGAGGACGTATGCCACCCACCGAAAGAGGGTAGTGTGGACATGCACCACCCTGGTAATTATTGCGGTGGCAGTAAGCCAACCTAATATAGGTAAACTTGAGTTTCTAGTATAGGTATATCCTTAGAGCTGCAAGTTGTAGCTCAGGGTCCTACCACTAATTCACCTAGCTAGCCCTCCAACAGCATTTTATTGGAGTCTTATGGAAAGTCTGGATTCCATTGTGAGTCCTCCATGTAATTTCTTCATGAAATTTTAGTATGTGTAATTTTATCAGTAATGTCTTGTAGGGAACATCGAGTCTCTGCTATATTTATGAGCTTATGACATTCAGCATCCATTTCCACATATAATATTTGGGACATATTGTCATTGCCAACAGACAAAATGTATCATGTTGAAGGTTCACAGATTATGTAATCGTATCCTGACACTTTTGGAAAAGGGCACAGCTAGTTGTCAAAACAGTCTTCCTAAATAATTGTCTTAGTCACCTTATGATGAGGAAGAAAAACGTCAGGTGCAGAACTTTCACGTAGTTGAGAATGCTGTTTCAGTTTATTGAGTAGACATCTGTTTAGGCAAGCTGACAGTGGATCATTTTGTATAGTACATTAAAATAGGGATGGAGAAACTGGTTTTGAAAAAATAAAATAGAAAATGTATTCTTGCTCCATGTTTTTTTCCACTGTCCAAACAAACCACATTCTGCTCTTTTCCCAATTGCATCCTTTTCTTCTCACCAATACCACATACTGCTTTCCACTTTTTCAGTTCCTTCTATTCATAGGGTTTATGATTTAATGCTTCAGCCTGGCCTCATACTCCAATTCTCTGCTCCTCCCGCCATGCATGCTTGTCTCCTCCAAGTTTCCTTTAACTTCTCTTTCTGACCTTAAGGGTATGTCGACACTAGCAGGTTAGGTCGACTTAAGGAGGATTAAGTCGACCTAAACAAAGCCGCGTCCACACTGGGCTTTTATTAAGCCAACTTAAGCCCTCCCTTAAGTCAACTTAATAAGAGCTTAAGTCGACTTAATAACACCTCCTCTGAGGTTGACTTAAAGCCAGTGTGGATGTGAATTAGTGCTAAATCAGCCTTATTAAGTCGACTGAAAGCCATTAAGTCAACTTAATGAGATCAACTTCAGTCAACTTAAAGTATTGCCACTCTGTTAGGTCGAACATGTTAAGTTGACTTAACAAAGTCAACTTAACTTTGCCAGTGTAGACATAGCCTAAGTCTGTTCTGCCTCTCAAGCACTCTGTTTACTAATACTTTGAGGCCAGTGGTCATTTTGCCATCTGCTGTGTTGAGACACCTGTTGTCTTGAACTCTTATATGTAACAGGGCTTCTTGGCAATATCCTGTTATAAAGAAAGGCTCAAATGAACAAGATTTACATATGGTAGCCAACTTAGCTTATTGCCAGACCTCTTGAAATTTCATAACACATTTAGTATGATAGCCAAATTGATAAGTACAATAGGATATTTTTTTATTGTTGCCACAGCTCAGTTTCAGACATATTATAAAAATAAACACATGTATTCTGGTCTTAACATTTTTGGCTGGATTTTTTGTTGGCAAATTGTAGTTTCCCACACTAAAGGTATGGTTCATTTACATTATTATTTGACACCTGGCTTTCCTCCACTCACAGAGGTTTTACACAAGTGTAACTCCATTGACTTCAATGGAGTTAGTCTTGTTTTACACCAGGCATAGCAGGAAGAGAATCAGCGCTATTGTGTTTAGTGATATAGGTGCAGAGTGTTAAGAGAGGCACCTCCACAGAACTCTTCTTCAGATCTGTGTAACTCGAAAGCTTGTCTCTTTCATCAATAGAAGTTGGTCCAATAAAAGATATTTCCTCATCTTCTTTGTGTCTCTCATATACTGGAACCAACAGAGCTAGAGCAACCCTGTAAACAGATTATTAAGATCAATTAATCTGTTTGGTCCTGGTTCTGATTCTACAGTCACACAAGTAAATCAAGGGTAACCCCACTGAAGTTAATGAGTGTAATCCAGTGGGAAACTAGTGTGAGCCCAGAATCAAACCCTGTGAGTTAAAATATCTGTTTTAATCTTTAAAACTCTTACCTCAAGACACAGCTGTCCTGACGAAGGGGTGGGGCCCAGGGCCAATGGCCTGGTGCGAACTTCCTCCCCCCCCCCACTTCCCCATGCTGTGGGGCGGGACAGGGCCAGCCCAGAGTCCAGGCTCTCTGCTTCTGCTCCGCCCCCAGGGGTGGGCTGGGGTGGGCCGGCCCAGGGGCTGGGATTTGTTCTCCTGAAAGAGGGGGATTCAACTGCCAAACGGTGGGGGTAGCGGTGTGGCAATATGGCTCCACAACGCCGCAAGAATGTCAGGGCTCGTAACTTTACAGAGCTCTGGGTATGCGAGACTGCAGTCCGTGAGACCACACCCTCTCCCTAACACAGAGAGAGAGAGAGAGAGAGAGTGTGGTATCACAGAGTGCACTCTCGCATACACAGCTCTCTGTGATGCCATGAGAGTGCCCTAGTATTTCGATTTATGGTATGCACAGCCCACTTGAATTATATTTGAGTTTAATCTGGCCTGCGGTTGACACCACTGTTTTTTTGCTTCTCGTCTGTGTTTGCTGAAATGGATTTTTGCCTTGACTCTTGCCATTTTCGCCTCTTACTGTCTAAAGGACCCTGTTTATTACTTATTCATAAATGGAGATTAAACACACCTTCCTTTGTTTAGGAGAAATCTGTTTAACGACTTTTGCCTAGTCAGGGTTGTGTGAGTTTGAACATATGCTAACAACATCATAAGGGGGGATTCATAACTTTGCCTATAATGTTGCTACAGACATTTAACAATTATATTATTGACCAACAAGTTACCAGTTTTCAAATGATACCTCACCCAGGGTGCATCTACACTTGTAAATTAAGTCGACTTAAGCCTGCTTAAGTCGACTTAATTTACTCTGCGTCTATACTACAATTTCCTTAAGGCGACTTAAGCTGCTGCTTAAGTCGGCTTAAGGAAATTTTAAGTCAACTTTATTAAACCTACTTTAAAGTCAACTTTACTGGCTAAGTCGACTTTATTAAGTTGACTTAGCCAGTGTAGATGCGGATTAGCTCTAAGTCGACTTTAAGTTGACTTAAAGGGCCCCCAGGGCTCCCCCACTGACCTCCCTGCCAGGGTGGCTGGCACAGCCAAAGCCTGGCATGCCCCCCCCACAGGGCAGGACACTGCCCTGCCCACCCCACTCCTATGCTCTGCCACTGTCCCTGTCCTGCTCAGCCCCCATTGCACCCTGGTACAATGGGGCAAATGCTGAGCCCCCTGGCACTTGGCAAGGGGTGCCACCCCCACCACGAAGGACCAGTCCCAGGTCCACCTAGCCCCTAGAAGTCAACTTAGGCATCCAGTGTGGACCTCTAAGTTGATTTGTCATGGTCTACATTAAGTCAACCTAATTTTATAGTATGGACATGCTAACTCTACTTAACATAGTCAACTGAAAGTCGACTTTGTTAAGTCGACTTAGCAAAGTTGACTTATTTGGCCAAGTGTAGACATAGCCCCAATGTGTAGTTAGAAAGCATCTTCAAGTTCACCAAGAGCTGTATTGAGCTCACAACTTTATTTCACAGAGGCCATACAGAACTATTAGATGGTCACAACTTTCAAAGACTATGAATTGGATTCAAACTAGAGACCTAAATGTGAAAGTCTCTGTATAAACATCCCTAAGATCCAGTTACTTTTGAAGATGGTTTCTAAATACACATTGAGTGGGAGGTAGCTCAAACAGATTGAAACAATTTTGCTTATCATTCCAAGCACATTCAAGAGGCTTGTTTGACACCTGAAATCCTTTCATCACGAAACAAGAAAAGTGAGTTTGCTTGGTTTGTCATCCATCACTCTGGCACTGCTGATAAAATTCCTTGTTGTTTATCTACTTTGCCACACTCATTTTATGAAACTAGTACTACTGCTGGTATCAATATATTAGTTTCTTTCTTCTTTCATATGGTTCAGAATATGCTTTGTTACTAGAGCTGTTTGCTCTTGCTCATGTACACGATCCCATTGAAATAAACCAAGCTTGTAAGGATTGTAACACCTTGAAGAGTCATATATAATTGGCTGGACAGGATCTCTTCATTCATATAGTTTGCTCCAACCCCTTGAAGAACTGTCTTCTACATTAATGCTATATATGGCTTTTTTACAGGCAACTCTTGAAGATGTGTAGTGATGATGTCTCAGTAACATTTACTGGCAAATAATTTACCTTAGCATAACCTATGAAGTGTTTTTGGCTGAACACCATGGAATAAGAAAAAGAAATGTGAATTACATTTTCATTCAACATGATTTCTAAATGTCTAACTTAAATATTTCCTTTTGAAGTTGAGATTATTATTCTTCATATACTGTTTCTAGCCAGATGATGGAATGTAGCTCCCATTTCATATCATTCTGTCTCAAGTTTTTACAGAAAATTGTCATCTTTGTATCATTTCTCTAGGTGGCATGGTACATATGAAATGTCTTTAATTTCTTTGCATAGGTTATATCTCCACTTTTTTTATTGTTAATACACATAAATTATAGTTATATGCCCATTAAGGCTCCTTTACCATAGAGTGGGCTTTGTTCAAGAAGTTATATCTGTTGAATTGTATCTCAGGCCTGGTCTAAACTGCCGCTATGGGTCAAAGTGAGCTACACTCATTATGTAATGAAGCGAGTGTATCTCATGTTGACGTACTTATGTTTATGCAACATGACATCTTCACGACCTCACCTTTCAAGGATGTGGACTAATTCAGTCAATGGGAAGGTGCTTTCCTATCAGCTGAACTTGTCTACACAGGCCCTCTCAATCAATGCTGCTGCACTGATGTCTGCCACAGTGGTAGGGTAGAAATGCCCTAGTCACTTAGTTCCCAGAAATCCTGTAAAAATCCTGTAAAGTTTAAAATACAGTAATCGACAGACAAGTAACAGATTCTCCTCTATATTGGGGTTGCTTTGTGTCGTATCAGCATTGTAAATTGGTTTTAAATCTGGCATATGTAGGCCTAATGCACAAGGAACTGTTGTCTGGTCAGGGGACATGGCAGTGTAATGGAGCTTTAGCAGTGGCTTCCCTATGGTGCACTTCTATTGTATTGACCTCTGGGACTATTGGCAGTCAGTATAAGTCAGAACAGGTTTTTGGATGCTCTAAGTTACTTCAGAGAGTGAATCACATCCCACTAAACCAGGATTGGCTTAATGCTCTTACTGTGTATGTCCAGAACAAAAGCCCGGAGTATGTGCACAGTGAAAGACTGGAGAGCTGTTCGAAAGATAAACATCGAGAACCTCCACTGGAAAACATCCCTTCTCTGCAAAATCTAAAGAACATCCCAAACAATAAAATGATCAGGAATAGCCTGTTTAAATTTGCTTTGGCATGAGAGCTCCTTTCACTTATTTTAGGCACAAATAATTTAAAATGTCCATACTAATGTGTTTTGAATGGATGAATATTTACATCATGTAAATGTAGTATCAGCAGAAATCCTTCTGGGAGTTTGTCAGAGGGGAGAAAGAAAAACGTAGTGAGGTCTCTGGTAGAAAGACAGTAACCCAGAGCCCTCTGAATTGGACATTCATTCATTATTAAATATAGCACCCCTTGAACTTCTTGGCTAAAAACAGAGACAAGGATTTTTCACAAGAAGCCTGATCCAAGGTACACAGTGCTTAGCTTCATACATGAATGGAGAAGATAGTGACTTCAAACCTCCCTACAATTTTGTCCTCTTTCTACATCTGAGACAAAACCGAGAGATAGAATGTGCTCTCCAAAGTTGTGGAAATGTGTAGGCCAAAGAGAGCAAGAGACAGAAACCTGCAGAGATGTCACCTGCTCTCCAATAGAAGATGCAGTGCAGTAATGATGTTCATAGTGCAGCCTATGACACCCATTCCCTGAAGTTCTTGAATGTGTCCCAGTTGCAGCTTGATCTTGAGTGTGAAGATGTGGCCCAGAAAACAATGGTTCTTTATATCTTCATTCAATTCCTGTCAACTTGTACCTAAATGGAGCATCACATGTTGAGACTTGTCTCCCAAAGGCCATCTTGCTATTCTGAAGAAGAAAGAAGTTCCAATAACCTCTTTTATGTATATTACATCTGTCCTTCTGGTACAATTGTTTGAAAAACAGTAAGTATTTTCCATGAAACATTTCAAAGAAATGGAAAAACCTTTTTTTTCCTCCTTAATAATTGTTTTTTAATGAAAAATAGAAAATAAGCAGTTTTTGATATACAAATTTTTTTTAAAGTTTCCAAGTTTTTCATATAGAAGAATAATTTCAAAAGAAACAAAACTGTCTTTAATTTTTTGTTCTTGAATAAAAGACATTTCTCTTTGAAAGTATTTCCAGTGAAAGATTTCAACCAACTCTACATTCAGGCTCTTGGCAAATTATCAGTTAGATAAAGTTAGATCACCTAAGTAGATCACTGGCTATGTCTACACTTATTAATTTAAATCGACTTAGCTATGTCGACTTAACAAAGTCGACTTTAAGTTGACTTTGTTAAGTCGACTTAACATATCCACACTTAAATTTTAAGTAAACTTTCAGGGGACCCTACAAAGTCGACCTAGAGCATCCACACTGGACGCCTAGGTCAACTTGTAGGAGGTGGGTGGACCTGGGACTGGTCCACAGTGGCAGGGGGGGCACCCCTTGCCAAGTTCCAGGGGGCTCAGCCTTTGTCCCATTGTACCTGGGTAGATTAGGAAAGCACTGAATATTTTGAAGTTTGTAACTCTTTCATTTCACACTTCAAAGAGATATACAAATAAAAACTTATAAAAGGAATTTATTACCATTAAATTTGTCCACTTACCAATTTTAGTTGCTTTTTACTATAGGCAAATCTCAAAAGATTAGGAGTTCAGGTTCAGACTGAATAAGTGCCCCCAAATGTGGATACTTATAGAAAACAACTATTCCTTTTGAATTTGCAAATTGGCTTGAGGTCTCATGACAACAGGCTTTTGTGAGATTTCTAGACATTTGATTCTGGTCATTCTGGGAATGAATACTGCAGGAACAGCCCTCTTGTAGAGTTGCCAATTTTGGTTGGATGTATTTCTGGAGGTTTCATCAGATGACATAATCTTTAATTAAAGATTCATCTTTAATTCCTGGAGATTCCAGGACAATCCTTGGGGATTGGCAAGCCCACTAGTGTTTCAGCATTTCTGCTTACCAGAAGTTCAGGGCTGTTTTATATATTTTAAAAAGTTAACCAACATTTTTGAAACTCAGCACAATTTCTCTTTGGATCATATAGAAGTCTTATTTTATGTGAACCTGTTTGCTCATGTTTATTTGCATTAGTATCAAAAAGAGCTACAGCTTGCAGATGGCCTTGTGTGATAAATCAGGAATTTTTCTTTACAAAGAGGTCTTTTGGAATTTCTATCTAACTCATCAGATTTGTACTGCACATATTAAGGCAGAATTTAGACGTACACACTAGGCACTAATTAGTTACAGTATGCACTGTGACATTTCCAACAGGTGGCAGATGAGAGCAAAGAAACCATTCTTATTCTGAGAGTCAACGATGAATCCAAGTGATCTCACAGTCCAAATAAATATATAAAGCTTGCCAAATCTGTCTATATAAATTCCAATGAGATCACATGTTTTCATCACACACTGTATACTGAAAAAAATATGGAAGGGAGAAGAGAGGAGGCATTTTCAATCATCCTGCTAAAAAAGTATGCAAGCGGAAGGAATGGTAGTTGTTTTATTAAGCATTTGGGCAAATACTAGGGATCCTACATGTCCACAGCATACTTCAAAACATGTTAAAAGCTGCATGTCTACTGTACAGCTGAGAAGCCGTGTAGGACAATTCTGTCTTTTCCTGAACAATGTGGTAGGTCTCCATAGAAAGCGGTATTATGTGGGTGCCAGCAGGCATGGCCAGTTGGGATCTGCACAGAAAGTGAATCAAATAGGACAAAGCCTTGCATGATGGGACAGCAGCAGGCCACTTCTGCTAATCCTCCCATGATTACATTAGCAGCTGTATTCTAGCTGCACAGATAACAACACATGACAGATACGTAGTTACAATTGCTTCATCTACTGCTAGAAGGTGCTCAGATGCTACGCTGATTAGCATGGTATATGATTATGAATCTATATAAGAACAGAATATACAGCCTGGCCATTTGGGGCCAAGGATTTCATTTCTCAGTGTTGTATTTCTCCCCTCCTCATTCCCCATTTTTTTTCTCACAGAGAAGCCTTTATGCAAAGGGTTTTCTTCTTCCCTAGGTTTAACTTTTCATGAGGTATTTCTCATCTGTTCAGTCAAATGAACAAATAAGCAAAAAATGTATGTCTCGTGAGAAATAAAACAGGAAGTTTCATGTAAAAATGCAATGGTTTAGAAAGACCACCAGTAAAAGTAGGGTCTTACCTGCCTTTTTCTCTTTGGCCCATTTGGTTTGGATTTTGTTTTTTAGAAGAAAGATCCATCAGAAGCCACTAATATAATATAAATGAGACAATAAATATAAAAAGGAGTGTGCATGCTAATAACTGTTGCTTATCTTCGCATGACAGCATGGTTATGTTAACACTTCAATCGTTGTAGTAGAACAGGCATTTCCTACAGTGACTGGAGACATTCTTCTGTTGTTAAGTGATTTCCCCAAGAGGGAGTAGTTCTCGGAGGAATTCTTCCATGGACCTAGTGCTATCTAAACTGGCTGTTAGATCGGCTTAACCACATCCTTCAGAGGTGTGGATTTTTCTGAGTGAAGTAGCTGGATCTATCTACCTAACTTCTTAGTGTAGACCTGGCCTCACAATTGCTTATTTCAGCATTTTATTTGCAATCTGATGGTGTAATTATGCATGTGCAATTAAGGTATAAGAAAGATGCTCTACTCCAAAAGTTTACATTGGAGTGATACATTTGAACTTGACCAGTTTAAATATGTCTCTATTTAAGCAAGCTTATTATCTTGCTGTATGCTTTTCCATGTCTTGCATATTTAACACTTAGATTGCTCTTCTTTAGGGATGAAAAATGTTATATACACAGCCCTCCTTCAGCTGTGGAGAAAGCCCTGGGTCTCACACTTCACTGGGCCCCACTGGGCCAACTGGCATATGATGTGGAAGGCCATGTCAGAGCTCATACAGCACATCAGTCAGCCCTGTCTCGTCCTGCCCCCGGGGGCAGACCAGCTGGCCCAGAGGCGGGACAGGAGTATAGAGTTGGGAGTTAGGCCAGCCCATCGCACCTCACCCCAACACTCAGCACTGAGCTTGCTTAAGTCGACTTAATTTAATCTGCATCTACATTACATTTTCCTTAAGTCGACTTAAGCAGTAGCTTAAATCGACTTAAGGAAAATTAAAGTCGACTTTATAAAACCTAGTATAAAGTCGACTTTACTGGCTAAGTCGACTTTATTAAGTTGATTTAGCCAGTGTAGACGCAGATTCGCCCTAAATAGACTTCAAGTCAACTTAAAGGGCTCCAGAGCTCTCCCACTGCCCTCCCTGCCAGGGTGTCTGGCACAGCCAGAGCCTGGCGTGCCCCCCCTCTCCCCCACAGGGAAGGACAGAGCCCTGCCCACCCTGCTCCTATGCCCTTCCAGTGTCCCTGTCCTGCTCAGCCTCCATTGTACCCAGGTACAATGGGGTAAATGCTGAGCCCCCTGGCACTTGGCAAGGGGTGCCCCCCTGCCACCGTGGACCAGTCCCAGGTCCACCTAGCCCCTAGAAGTCAACTTAGGCATCCAATGTGGACACTCTAAGTCGATTTGGCAGGGTCCCCTTTAAGTCGATTTAATTTTTGAGTGTAGACATGCTAAGTCGACTTAAATTAACAAGTGTAGACATAGCCTATGAGTCTTAAAAGACTGAGGAAGATAGTACCACACTTAATCTTGTTTATAGCATTATATTTGTGATTATAAGGGCTAGAAACTTGAATATTTTAAATTAAAGCACAAATGATGTAGATATATATGGGAGCATGAGATAAGTGCCAGTACTATCATTGAATACTCTGCTTGATTTGTCCCATTTTAAATCATGCCTTTTACCTTTCCAGCACCTTCTGTTGAACTGATAAAAAAAAATTCTGCTAAAACTTTTCCAGCAGAAAATTGGGTTTTCACTAAATGAAATTTTTCATTGAAATTAACTGATTTCCTTGGAAAATTTTTATTTCTATTTATTTTATTTTTTTTGGTCAGAAAACTGAAACAAAAAATATTTCATTCATGGATCCCGAGTTTGACTTTTAACGAATTCAGACTTATGAAGCCTGTTTATACGTTTGCAGGAATACCTAGTTGCATGCAATCACCAAAATCAGTAATTCTTTCTAAATGTCATCAGTAAGTGCATTTTAAAAGTTGTCTTTAAATACACTATTTTAACTGTAAATAAGTATTACCTTTAAGCATTTATCACTATATTAGACAATACTCTCTGAATCAATGCTATTTTACCTTTTAGTGAAAAAGCTAAAAGAAAATTTTCTAAAGCCACCTACTGTAGTCCACTTTTGGAATAAACCACCAAAAGAAGATTGTAACACTACTCTTAAGCATAAGAAATATAATGAAGTGTTGACAGCTCTTATTGGTGAATTTGCAATAAAGCAGCAATTTCTTTCCTGGATGAAAAATAATCACGACATGTCTTGCAGAATTTAAGAGGCAGATCATAAATCTC